>JAUMGZ010221548.1:0-21785 GCA_032359645.1 Pododesmus macrochisma
TTCAAAAATCTTCTTAAACTAGAAGGCCTAGTGCATAATGCTTTGGTTTGTAGTAACTTTAGGACATGGAGAACCAACTTTGTTCAAGTTGACCCTAGGATCAAAAATATTCAAATGCCAATCCAGATGGACGTTAAGGCCCCATGGGCCTCTTGTTAATATTTAGTATGCAGTTTCCTTTAAGAATTTGATTTAACTTATTAGACGGGTTTTTGTAGCAAATGGCCGGTTTTGAAGTTTTTTGTAAAACTAATGGAAAATGTCAAAAGAAGAGGGTTTTTGAGAATTAACTCTTGTCAGAGGAACTTCTCCTAGACAGATGAATGAAACTTGGTAGGATGTTAGAGTATATGATGTAGATGCGCATATCAACTTTCGGATTTTTGATTTGTGCAATTTTTAGGGAGAAACAGCAAAAAAATTTAAAAATCTTGTTATTTTGAGAAATTTTTATAATTTTTTTAAAGATATATTTTTTTCAAATACCATTATGCATGTTTGATTAGGGTTCTTCGAAGGGATGCTGAGTGCGGGTATATGCACATCTGTGACTGTGTACATCTAGTTTCATTATGCATTGTTCTATAAATATCGTTTTGTTTTGTAAAAAATTGAAAACAATAAAAAAAAAATACTCATCTCTACTGTGCTTTCAGTCTTCGTCAAAATTGCTACGTTGCTGCTTAGCGGCATTGGAAAGGCAATATGCTATGGAACACAGCTTTCGGAATGTTCTCTTAGTCCCTTTAAAGTAAGTTTAAAGACATATAATCTTCGATTTTCATGTCAAAATTGGGTAATTGAAAAACAACAGCAGACTTGCTGTGCCTAAATAGATATGATGTTAAACGCACTAATAGTATCACATTGTTTCCAATTTTCTAATTATCTTAATTAACAAAATAGTGTTATATTATATACCAGAACCACGCGCGATGACCTATATCGTATTGAGAAGACGAAATGGACGCAGAGGCGAGCACGTGTATTAAACAGGCAAATACGAAATCAGTCGCTCATATCTTGTCATTGATTGCAAATTTAGAAAATGGTTCATGTTTATTTATATATTCGTCAAAATCGCTTGTCTACCGTGACGCGATTTCTTGCTTTTGGACGGCACGTTGTCTTCAATGCGCAATCGTATTCTGAGGGTCAATCCGGAGTTGTATGAATATGGGCGAGCTTTGAATCTATTTTTTGTTGTACCGACACATATTCAACATACAGATAAAAAGTGCAGACATTCGTAAAAGAAAAACAAATACGGACATTTTAATGTTTTTTCAGTGTTTTATTGACAGATAAAAATAAATTATGTAATAACCGCACAGTGTGATTTTTGACATGAAAATCGTAGATCCTATGTCTTAAAGTGTCGTGATCATAGTCGTACATTTTTATTGACATTAACCATTATAGTTTCATATTACATACAAAGGCACACAAACGGAAGACCAAACTAAGGATGGATGATATATGAAACAATGAAAATCGTTCTTCGATAAAAAGATATTTTCGAGAAAATGGATGGTGTGCCCCCTCCATTCAACATTATAATCTAGAGAGTTGCCAAGAGAGGTAACTCTAACAGTCATGGTGTTAAGGTGGCACAACATTATACATGTAGATAACATAATATCTCTGTTCTTTGAGAATTAGATTGTTAAAAAACTTAACAGTATCTAAAAATGTCTTATTACATAAATGATAAATTAATCAGTATATGAGATTCAAATCAGAACAAATTATAAGAATTAACTGAGCAAAATATTTGTTCCATATTAGTTATATGATATGACTAGATTAACTTGATAAGGTTAGAATAAGATTATAACTAATATGGAACAAATAATTTACTCAGTTATTTTTTATAAGTTCTTTTTTTAATCCCATAAACTGATTAAGTATTTTTATCAAATTTTTAGGCACTGCCTCTTGTTAACGTCACAGAAGAAAGCCTTCTCCGAATATTGCATATCATAGTGACAAAGACGAGTTTAGATGATGTGGAAATTGATGAATGGGGAACGAAGATTGTAGCTTCCAAAACAACAGTTAAAGATGTTGTCGCCAGGGATGTTGTATGCAACATCTTGAATATACCTGACACAGCTGGCAATAACGTTGTGGATGACATTACTGAAATCGTGATATATGTGGGTAAACCGTATAAATTTCCTTTTTTCTTGGGTAAAAGTGAATTATTTTTTGGATATAGCTTTTCAATTAAGAAACCAATGCGTGACATTTTTATCTTATAAACATCATATATATCGGACGCATGTTACAGATTGCATTAATGTATTTTTAGCTTTTTATTAAAATTTAAAACCTATAGGTATTCATGCAATCTTCCTCATCGTAACATTCTTGCTTATCATTGCATTATATGAAACGTAGTCTGCCAAGTTGTGTACCCAAATGTGAAGTTCAAAGGTTGTTGCATAATTAAATGGTTTTAGAACATGTTACAATAATGACCTGAAAAGTTGTCGGATATGCATAGATAAACATCTATATTTATTGTTTAACAAACTGTGTTTTCATATATTGTTAAGGTGATTGACAATAAGTACAACATGTACAGATATGCCGGCAATATGGATCTTAACTCTGGTACTGTTCGAACATTTGTGAAAGATATACAGGGGCGTTTCAAGGAAATTTTCGACGATTTCAACATCATTGTTGATATGTCCGAACCATTAAGCGACCCGCAGCATTGGAACAGTACAGGGAATGGGAATGGTGGAAACCAAACATCTAATGACCTCGACCTTAGCATTCAAGTAGATTCTGATCTTGACGCAGGGTTTATAAACATTAGACTCGCATCAATAAAACAGTGCACAACGACTGTTAATGCAAAAACGGGAAATATGTCTTACCACGTGATCACAGAAGGACTGAATACAGTGGTAGATGACACGTCACCGGAAGTCGTTAATGTAACCTTCAACAACCAGATGCTGAATTTAGTGTTATACCCACCTGCAAAATCGTCAGATCTTTCCGTTTACTGTGAAGGTAGGTTGGTTTTAATTAATCAAAACGTTAACAATTATAAAAGGTAACGGCATTTAAAAGTATTAACTTCATTATTTTAGTTCAGATGTGAAACGCATTGCTTAGGAAAGACTGTCCAAAAGCCAGGCCTCGAGGTTAAAAATATTTCCAGAGTACAAACTCAAACTCAGGATTTCTAAGTAGGGTTTTTATAACTGATCCATCAGTACATGTTAAGAACTACACTTTGTTGGGTTCTTAATCAATATGTTTGATAAAAATGATAGTTCAAACTTCAAAGTAGTTTGAAATTATGAGTTTGATTCTTAATCTGAGTTTTAACTCAGAAAGTATTTATAACTTTCTGGCCAGAAGTTCATGGGTATGAGAAACTTATAGACTTTGGGTACAGTACTGTTTGAATGTCAATACACTGATCAAATTGTTTTAACATCGACCTGTTCCTTGATCGATGACTGGCGTTGGTCTTAAGATTCTCCAGGACTTTGTGTATTAATTAACTTGTTTTATGGTGTCAATAAAATAGATCTTCTCATTTGTTCTTAATTGCTTATTGATTAGGATTGATAAGCGGTTATGCCTGAAATCTTGAACGAGGTGCTCTTACACAAATAGTTATACGTCTCTTTCGATATTATATTAACTAATGATCCGTTTTAATTTGCAAGATTGTAATATTGTTGATTAGAAAAATTCTTTTAATTTGCAAATTTAATTCATCCGAGTTAAATTTACCATTATTCTATAATTGAAACAGAGTTTGTGTATTTTCCTTTTCAGCTTGTCTCCAGGCGGCGGACATTGTATTTGTTGCCGATGAGTCTAAAAGTGTCGAAGCTCCAAATTTTGAATTATTTCGGTCTTTTATGATAGGGCTAGTCGAAAGACTTAACATCGGGCCAAATAACGTAAGAATTGCGTTGATAACGTTTGCGCTGCAGTCTGTTGTACACTTTAATTTCGAAGAGTATTCAGACACAGAGAGTATTGTGTCCGCATTGCTTGACGTACCGTACGGTGATAAGTATTTTACCAGAACTGACACAGCTTTGGAAACAGTAAGAACACTGATATTCCCTCCTGGAGTTGGTCGAAATGTCCAAAAACTTGCAATTATAATCACTGATGGAGAATCACAATATCCAATTGAAACAGTTAATGGTATGAATATTTTTGTACAATTTGGTTTTTTTTTGTTCACTGACTGCATTCCATCCTTACCATTTGTAAAGTTCCTTTGATATTAATTTGACTTGTTTCATCTTTTCCTGTCTATGTACTCGTATGTCCGTCTGTCATTTTAGAGAAATGTGATTTTTGTTTTAATGAAACTTTCTCTTGCAATACTACCCCTTTTGTGAATTTTAATTAGTGTACAATCCATGTCCCATTTTTTAGTCCAATTGTATATGTGTGTGGATCATGACCACCCTATATGTACCTTCACTTGCCATTGAGCGACCGCTGCTCCCTAACTTTATAATTAGACTTGGACTGTACAGATGTTTTGTATGCTTTTCTTAGAAACGTTCAATGCCTACACACATTTGCAGATAAATTTGTTTCGATTTTACCGCCCAAAACCGTACATATGTTTGATCAAGCAAAGAATACCATTGCCACAACTCTTGTTATGAACTCGTACGAGTCTGTAATTACAAGTATCGGTGACTCAATGATAAATGTTATGGCATGCGATAAGTATAACGTAATATGTATGTGTGCGAATCTGACTCCTTTTTTATAAAACATTTCAGAGGCTAACAAAGTACGAGAACAAGGCATTGAAATAATTGCTTTGGGTGTTGGTTCTGGTGCTAGCCAAAATGAAATCGAGGCGATTGCAGACGACCCGGTAGCATACCGAGCATTTATGGTTTCAAATTTTAGTTCACTGGATTATTTAAGTACCAATATGATTGATAAAATATGCAAAGGTACTACCTTATATTTTAATTTCTATTATGTGTGAAGTATATGTGTATTCTACTTTATCTTTCATTGAATGACGTATACTTTGCCACCATATTGATATTCACAAAATTCTTCATTGCCCGACAAAGCTCCAGACACTTAATGTTGCTACGTCACTGCAAAAAATGGTTTTAACATTTGTCTGTACTGACTATCATATGCAGGTCTAAATTAAAACGTGGTTTAACACATTATCATATAGCGGCCAAGCATGTTCACATAGCTGTTTTCTTGGCATTTTCTAATACACATGTTCCCATTTATTCATGATATTTATATTTTGTTCTTCTTGACCGACTCTTTTGACCATTAAACTATACGATTTTCCTTACAAGATATGTAAGAATTCACGTCTTAACTTCACCGATTTGTGATTTGCGTGATAATCACTCTTAGTTGGACAGCATTGCAAATATATGATGTCTCATTCATTAATTCCAAACAATAAGGTTTTTTTACATTTTCTAGGCGAATGGGCAAATTTAACTCATTCCGAGGGACGAATGAGCCTTTTGCAGGGATATGTATTAGACGACTCGATGTCCGGTTGGGTCCGCTCACCTGCATTATCGGTAAGGATAGTATTTTAGGATTGATTCAATTGTTCGATTCTCTACCACTAGGTTGATACGAAGTCACATTTTAATGTAGTCCCTTTATGTATGGGTTATTGTGACTAGGAAAACAGTTGTTAAATCAAATAGATTTTTACAAAAACAAGTCGTTGTGTATTCGTCACAACCTTTCTAAGCAATCGTATTTTAAAATCGGTCATTATTACAAATGTTTGAAAACATCTTATGTTAAGATGAAATCATGGAAAACCAATACGCTCAAAAGACACTAGTCCATGGAAGTTGGTAAATAAAAGGGAAGCATACAGAAAAAAATATACTAAAATAACTTTAACAAGGAACATCATAAACTTCTACTAAAAACAGGTTAAACCAGGCGTCCACGTCAGAAATAGCGTTTCCTGATACACAAGTGTCACTCGCCGTGATGTTTCCTTCTTTTCTTTTGATCAACAACAAAGGTATAAACATGGAAGACATGTTACAATTTATGTTAGAAGAGTGTGAACAAATAACGTGTAGCGTGTGTGTGTGTGTGTGTGTGTGTGTGTGTGTGTGGCACTTGTCAGAAGCAGATATCGTTACAACAACGCAAGCAACACTTTAATTGAATGTTAACTTAAATAAGCATATTGTTATCATTAACAGCTTCAAGAGGTTGCAGATAATGCTGCTCGGTTCAAATCAAACATGTGGGGTACTTTTGGTTTTAATGTCATGATGAAGGCACCCGAGACACTTGATATCGCTGATGTACTTTTGAACTTTAATGAAAAGGTTGCAGATTCACCATACGTTCTGGGAACAAACATCTTACTATTGATAGTCCTTGTTGTAGGATCTATAATTCTACGTCATTTTGACAAAAAGGACGAGGAATTGGTAATATATTATTTTTTATTCATTTATTTTAAAATGGAATTGCATGTAACAATTTGACTTTGCATACTCAATGATAAATACAGGTAGTGTCTTTAGTTGGTGCATACATTGAAAGATAAAACTATTTGCTTTATCAAATGTTGGACAAAATCAAAGTACTGAAAATACAAAATTGCAAGCTGAAACAGGCCGCCAATAGATTTACCATACGTAAGAGGAACTCAGGAGAGAAAGGTAGAATTCAAGAAACATGTTAATAAAAAAGACAGTTTTGTTCAAACAGGGTCATGGACCCTGATATATATTCCACAAGGCTAAAGTTGGCATGTTCATGCTAGCATCAGTCATAAGTGTGCCATATTAAATTTTGATGTTAAATCGTCAATATTGCTCTTGTTCCGTAAATGATCTCTCGGTTTCTTTCTTTTTGTTTTATAATGGTTGAAAATGTATAAGTGTTAATTGCCTTTTCATGTGAGCCTGCCTTTTGTTATTATAGTGGAAGTACAGACCTCTTCAAGACAACCCAGACAATGGTAGATTTGTGTATTACATTACACTGCAAACCGGACTATGGTCATCTTTCAAGTTCTCCTCAACCCCGTACATAACTATCAAAGGGTGGTACGGTGAAACAACCAACAGGGCTCTAACTGACGGAAAGGGAATGGTATGTCAACAATTGTTCATTTATTATCACTCATGTTTCAGTAAACGAATTTTTCCTCCTTGATTGCAGTTCTAACTCGCTTATCCAACGAAATAAATTTTTTCAAAAATTGAAATTGATTGGAAACCAATCTGACAACAAAAACGTATTCAAAACTAGCATCACCCAACTATAAAGTATGGAAAAGTAAGGCACAAAGAATACATGTATTATTTATCTTTGGGCAAGTAAATAACGAGTTTAAGAGGGAAAGGGACAATGCATGTTTTCTTCAACAGACAGGTTAATACCCAATTTCACACTTGGGGACACAAAGAAGAGAAAGTATGTTTAATGTAAAAATTTTATTTTGTATAAAATTATAAAAGACAAAAAAACAAGACGATATTCAAAAGAAAAAAGTCCATTAACAGGAACACGTGGGATGCTTACAGAAAAACAAAAATAATTCAATTACTATAAAGGAAATACCACCAACATGTATTTAAAAAAAACTAGAAGCGAAACCAGGTATCCGCGAAGGAGTAAGTGTTTCCTGCTATAGTTGTGTCACTCGTCGCAATGATTCCGTGTCTATTCTGTATATAGCAATCAATTCCATAGTAAAATAAATCAATTGTTGTATTCCATTGCAAAGGGTCTCGGTAAATGGAAGTTTATGAATTTTGCATTGACAAACTATGAGTACTTGGGACCAATAACTGAGATAAGAGTGTGGCACGATTACCAGGATATTACCCAGAGATTGTTTATAGACAAGATCATATTGGCAGACGGATTCGACAATAATAGGTAAACGTATCATGTATTTTACGATCCACTTTCACTTCTTTTTTGTTCTCTTATTTATTTTAACTGTCATCATTACTTTTATACACGTGTGAATTTTTGAATATTTACTTAACCACACTAGTTGAGCTAAAAACCGGATGTTTCGAACTTCTTGGGATTTTCCTTCATCACAGATGAAAAAGTAGAGGAAAGGCCCGAGAAGTTCGGTACATCCGGTTTACAGTTCGACCACTGAATTTACGTGTGCACAACAACATCGAACTTTTCACTGATCGACCTTCCATAGTCGCTATATATTTAAATTCATAATTTTCAAGTTTCAAAATAAGTTTGCTTTTCTCTGCTCTAACTACGTGGATTATTTTAACGTCTTTTTTGTCAATTATTTTTCCTGTTTCAGTTATATTTTCCTTTACACTTCAGTCTTAGTATATCAAGATTAAACATATCAGGGATTATATTTTATTTCACTTATAGTTCATTTCAACACATGTAGATGCGGAATTCATTCTTACTAATATTAAGTTTTATTTATGTTTGATTCCACTCGCCCTGTTTTTTATTTAGTTTATACATCATTCGAAAAGTACATGTATGCAAAATGTTGCTGTTTTTATGCAATATTCCAAATACCTCAGCATAAAGATTGTGCCAGTAAACGTATAGATCTAGTAAGGCATTTCTTGAAATAATTATTTTGCTATACATTTTATTTTTGATAAAATTTAACTATTTTGGGTAATTCGTTTTCATTTGTAGAATGGTTTTCAATGTAACAAAACAAAACAACTAACATAATGTTGCTATTTATAAAGCATTTGTAAAAAAGCGAGGACGTTTCATTAAATATAAGCCAAAAAAACCAATTTGAACAAATGGAAACATCACAGACTATTAAAAACCATAAATGAATGACAGAAATGTATTGCCACTCGTGTGTCAACCTACATGCTACATTAATGTCATATAATAAATCTTAAAACCAATTATTTACTACTTTAACAGATATGTGTTCCTATGTGACAACTGGTTGGCCCCTGATCGATCAGATGGATGTACATATAGGCGTCTTTTCCCGGCCAACACCGAACTAAAAGACGGCAAAGTCTTGTTCACCTGTTTGACAAGATTTAAAATGTTTGATGATTACCTCTGGCTGTCCATTCTAAGTCGTCCATCGTTCAGTCGTTTTTCACGAGTACAGAGATTGTTCTGCCTCAGCACGATGTTGTCTCTTGGTATGTTGTCTAGTGCTATGTGGTATAGATCAAAAATTGAATCGGACACGCATGGTCTGAAGATAGGCCCTTTTAAGTTGACATATATCCAGTTGTATGTAGGCGTGTTTACGTCATTGTTGTCCATTCCGCCTGCACTTATCATGGGGTACATCTTCCGTAATCGGCAAATGAAAGACGAGAAGTTGTATAAAGGCACGTCAGAATACGAAAAGGAAACTTCTCTAAAACCGGATGTTCGATTACCCTGGTTTTCGCTGTATGTGGCATATGCGTTGGGTTTAGGAGGTATAAGCTCTGGTCTTTTCTTCACGACGCTCTACAGTCTTCAGTGGGGCGGAACTGTGTCAAAAGAATGGCTTATATCCATTTTGCTTGGTACAACAAACGAAATTACTTTCATCGAACCAATTACGGTAAGAGTGTTTGAAAAATGTATTAAGAATAATTGAATGGAAAAATTTGGAAAAACATTATCCTTTGAGTATCCATAGAGAATTCTTTGAAATTATTTATTTTTGTTTCATATGTTTTATGAGTTCACTCATAAGATAGTTTTTAAAGTGGGTAACGTTCAGTACATCACGAAATAGTTTAACCACACTTTCCGACAGTATTTTATAATAGTATTTTTAATATTTACTGCACCTTTTTATGTGGATTCACTCTCTGTTTGCTACGTTGTCAGTGAAATCGGTTATTTTAATGTCGTCTCTATAAGGTATTGCACTTTGTTCCTTTTTGAAATGTATTTTTCATCAATATAAACCAATACTTACCCTTATAGTCGGACTTTCTTGTTTTTCTAATTACTTGTTACATTTTATCTGTCTATATTTTATGTTTGCTTGCAGACGATTGTATCATCAGTTCTTCTTGCCGTTATACTGAAGGACACTGCAAGAAAATCCATTGAGGAAATGGCACCATTTAGGATTGAAGAAGAAAAAGGCTTAGAAGGTAATAGCACATTTTAGACTTGCCTTTTCTTTAATGGCGGTTTTAAGGGTTTCGCTGATGTTGTTGTAGTTGCAGATCTCGCTAATGAATATGAAGCGCGTGGTCATAAGTTTGCCGAACTGAAATGCTCTCACATGGACGTTAAGAGTGGTTAACCATTGCATTGATATTGATTGGGCTTATATATTAATCAAAAAAGGAGGCAGTTGCCTGACTTTAGTTGTACACATGATTTACATAAATGTTCATACGTTTACAATCTTATTTTTATAAGATATCAACATGATTCTAATAACTAACATCAAGTATTACATCTGAGAAACAGTATTGTGTGTATTGTAGGCCCTCCGCCTGACCCAAGTATTTGGCCAGGAGACAAGGACGAGACAATTGAAAAGAAGAAGCACAATAAGGCTCTTCGCTTGGACAGACAGTTATTTGAGCTCTTTCAAACATTAGTAAAAGAAATCCTATTTATAGCTCTCCTGGTCATCATATGTGCTCATAACAGCGTCCAGGAAGAATATCAACAAAACTTCCATCTGTCAAAGTTACTCCAACCTGCGAAAAAGGTTTAAGTATTAACCATCGTCTATTTTTCTAACTTTGAATAAAGGCATCTGATTGCATGTTCCTATTTGACCTAAAGTCTTGGCAAGGCCATTTTTATAGCATTGTTAGTGGTGTGCATTTTATCCTTTCCATTAATAATTAGCATCGCGGGATTTCTTCAACCCCCTTAATGGCTTCCTAGCTTTGATACATACATATATACAGGTCTTGTAAACTGTAAATTCATATTATTTAAGCTTCTGCTGCTGATTGTTGAGTCGGAGCTAATCCTGGAATCACGGGCAACGCCATCTTAGTTCCTCTGATGGATTTTATGTCAAGTTGTTGTCCGTTTCAGTTTGTTGATGTTAGTTGATCCAGTGATTTGAATAACGTCTCTACACCATTTACCTTGTTTCCAAGCATCCCACTTAGTGATGGAGCCCCATACTGTGATCTTCTGAAATAAAATATAACCTGATATCTAAACCTCTTAAGTTACATGTCATTATCCTGACAGCCATGCTGTGTGAACACCACCAACTCTTTTGTTTCAGACTATCATTGGTACTGTTCTTGACGTTAGATCTATGTTGACGAAGTTGTCCACCTGTTTTAAATTCCTCTTTATAAAATTGTTTTTCATTAGATTAATAACACTGACGATATTTGGAACTGGTTAGAGGATTATTATATTCCAAGAGTCTACCCTAAACGGCACTACAATGATTATCCAAAACTTCCTCCAGAGAGAAAATATATGAGTGATGGTTACAGTTACCGCTTAGGACCGGTACGACTCCGTCAACTGCGCATCAAAGGTGAACAAAATGTGATGATCACTTCAATATAAAATGGTTGTCATTTATCCCATAAATTATTTTTAATACATTTTTAAAAATATGTTTAAAATGAACCTTTTATAAATGATGCATTTCCTGTTCGAGCATTATCATTTAATGGACCAACTGCTAATAAACTGTCAAAACATTCATAGTAATGGTAATAGTCGTTTCGTCTTATCGAAATTTATGTAGCTTTCTTAAATAATAATATTTTTAAAACTTTATAACAATTAAGCAAATTTCTATTTACGCTTTCCTTCCTCGTTATTAGGCTCGTGTGAAATATCAAACATAATGAGGAAATCCGTTGATGTGTGCATACCTGAATATGAAGAAAGAACAGAAGACACAGCAAATTATTGTCCAGGTATCTCAAATAATCCAAGAAGTAGACATGACTTGTATTGCTATAAATGTTGACATTACCACAACAACAGGAAAATACATCATATAAAAAATGAAAGATAAAACAACGCCAAAACAAAAACAGTCAATCCCTACATGATCCTCGAGTTTAATACATAAATAAAGATTAATCTTAGTCATTTTGCTTATTACCTGTGCCTCAATGGCTGTGGTGTATTTTACTAATATCGTCTTGAAAATACTTTGTTAGATTATCTCCCTTTTGAGGTTTCTGTTCTCCTACTCTCCTGAATTTGTCAATTCAATTGAACGAATGATCGTTAAATTTTTTGGGATTGTTTCATGTTTATGTTTGATGTAAATTACAGGCGTCGTATGTAAAACCTAAATATAATCATAATTGATATGTTTCATATAAGTATGTTGCAATTGCATATCAAGAAGCAATAAGTTAATAATAGAATCAATTTGGCCCATTTATGATCAACACGAGTTTATTATTCTTTAAAATGCAGATTGTCGAACTTTTTCCTAAAAGTCATGTTAAATTGCATTTTAAATGTACAACAGAAAAGCAAAGGTTCCCCATTGATTAAAGAATATGTTTTTGTTCATTTTAATATTTTTTTGTTTTGGTGAGGGTGGGTGTCGGAGTTAGGGGATGGTGTTTGCAATTGTTACCAATTAGAAACGAGAATTAATAAAAAATTTGGACTGAAATACAACAAATTCATCACGATATATCACGTATCTAAAAGATGGTACTCGATGGGAAAAGGTTAACCAAGATTTAATTTGGGTATAAACGGAACAATTAGAGGACACCAAAGTAAGACAAAATACTGCAGAAAGAATTCAATGAAGTTAGAGGCAAAACCAGCTTAAACAAGTGATAATATTATACTATTCATGTGTAAATAACCGCAATATCTCTGTTAATAATTCGGCAGTACAAGTATTCACATTTGGAAGATGTCCATGCAGAACCATCTGAGGACGGAGTTGATACCCCTCCCAACTGTGGTATCATGATTATCAAAGTCGGTCCTAAGTGTCGACATAAGAAATCCCTTACTCTACCTCATGAGCCATGTTAACGCATAAGAGAAAAGAAAAATGTATTCATACATACAGTTGACGTCAAAAGATTGAAAAATGCCTTTCATTTGTATTTATTATTTTTACTCTATGCTTGTAGGTTGGACTGATTACTTGGAATCGTGCGAACTTGGTGGATTTTCTTATGTCACTGCTAACTCCACGTCCGCTTTCCCCAGCATAGGAACATTTGCTGTGTATGGCGGCGGTGGTTATATACGTGATCTGAACCCATTTGAAATGGATGTCAACTACGAAATTCAAAAATTACGTTCCAATAACTGGATAGATTCAAAAACACGTTTTATTTCTGTGGAAAACGTCATATTCAATGGCAACTCGAAATTAGTCAGCCTTGCTAGTATTATGTTTGAGTCACCCGCGATCGGAGGCACGGTAGTCACTGCAAAGTCCCAAACAGGGAAATTGTATCCATACGTGTACGCATGGGACTTCCTAGTTTTAGGGATTCAGATAATCTTTATCCTGGTGACATTTATTCGACTTCTGCTACTCATATACGATGTATGGAAACTAAAGTTTGGATGTTTTAAGTCACTGACAGTGATGGCAAATTTCGCTAGCATCGGACTCTCTATAGCCGCCATAGCGTGTTACATCATGAGAATAGACCGCACTATTTACACAATAGAGAAAATCTTCAATTCCGCTGGTAAGAAAAAGTACAAGATACATTTAATGGAAATGTATTGTGACTTTTTTGTTCAGAATGTGCACTTGTTAAAAAAATGTTCTTGACTCCGCGTAAAAAAATTATAAGTTCGTCAATGTATTTGGGTTTCTGTTTTTACCTCTTTATCGATTTTCCCAAAATTTGTAACTTTGCTTGAGGTATTAAGTACAGACTGTCTACTTATTTTCGGCGAAATACCTCAGTCATTATATTGCGACTTTTTCCTTCAAACCTTATAAAGAAAAATTGTCTGAAATATCTTAAAACGAATATAGAACAATCCAGAGTGTTTAAGTGCATGTATATGTTTAGGTTTTCCCATAGGACTTAAATTATTTACATCGCAGTCACAGGGACTTGACCAACAAGTAAAATGCTAACAAACGGTAACAGCACCAAAAAATACGTCATAGAAATATTCGAGGCGAAATGCCACTTCAGAATGCGGAATTATCTCAAAAAAGTAACAAGAAAGTACATTATAATTTTCCAAGCAAAACGAAGGAAGTCATTGACCCAGTTCACGATACTTCAATGTTCAGATTGCATTTTTGTTTTGTACAATTTATTAACAATCAATTCATATTATTTACTAACTTCTGGTTCATTCTTTTTCTTTCAGACAAATTTATGTCGTTTGAAATCGTCCAGTTGTATGATTATATATATAAAGCGTGTATAGGTGGAGTACTGTTCATCGCTATACTCCTGCTCCTCAAACCGCTTACATTCAACTTCTATCTCTACATGATGCGAGCGTCTATTGCCGTCTGCCAGAAGGATCTCCTGCCGTTCGCTGTTTCAATGATGATAGGATTAACCGCATTTTCATGCGTCCTGTATCTGACCATTGGACCGTATTCGTTCGCGTTTCGTAACATGTTTAGCTCGTACGTCACGCTGTTTCAGTCACTTCTCGCCATGCTCACGTTCCGCGAGATTCTGCAGGGTGAATCTCACAAGACGGAGACTGAGATCATATTTTCCTTTTTCATCTTCTCTATGACCATTCTTCTGTGTAACTTTCTAATATGTATTCTAAATGAAAGTTTTTCCTACGTGAAGCAGCAAGGGGCAAATATTTCTGAAATCGAGCCGTTCGACAAAGCGTTAAACAAACACTTTTGGAGGAAAATTGAAAGCGTGTTCAGCGTTTGTAAAAGCAAAACAAGTAAAGCGAAGAGTTACAAACCGGAAGAACAAGATGGTTAGTATAAATGCTTTTGAATATCGTGTTCAGCTTTGGCAAAATCTTTCAAAACAAGTAGAAAAGAACACGTGAAAAACGACATAAAAAGTTAAATAAATAATAGAAACAAAATGCCACGTTTTAAAAACGTGACATTGTATACATATAAATACTTGAGTTCAGTTATATTACCTATAGTCATTTCGAATAAACGAAAGAAAATCGGTGGCGATAAGGGGAATAACAGTATACTTTATTTAAAAAAGAAACTAGGACATTTTAGAATTGTACAACTGGGATCAAGATATAATTCATCCCAGGCCACAGGAAAACAATAACTCTTTTTCGATCATTTATATAATTAAGAGCTTAGACTAATTAACAATTAAGATTTTATGGAAGCTATATCAATAACTAAACAACCACAAAGTCTATAGTGATCATAAATAGACGACTGGAGACTATGATACAGACATGAGTATAAAGGTGTAGGAAAAATTAAGGAATAATAAATGTTTATTTATAAACATCTCCAATGAACACAAACAGTAATACGTATTAACGTTAAGTTTTAGACTATATATTATCAAATGTACTGTAATTATATTATTTTTTTGCTTCAGTGGGTCAGTCACCGACAAGCAGATTGGAAACAAGGGTTAGTTCTTATAATGCTGGATTGACGCATGTATAATGTTAACCTAGAACACGGTCACTTTATTTATCGACATCCCCTGTACCAGTTAAGTATGGATAATGTTATTTATCGGCAGCCCCTGTGCCAGGTAAGTATGAATAATTTTATATATCGATATCCTCTGTACCAGTTAAGTATGGATAATGTTATTTATCGGCATCCCCTGTACCAGGTAAGTATGAATAATTTTATATATCGATATCCTCTGTACCAAGTAAGTATACCGTTATGAAAAGTCCTGCACTAATTAAGCATATATACATTACATAGACAACCATTTTCAGCTGGATTTGTCCTTTTATGAAGATAATGTACCAGAAGTTTTACATCAACTTGCAACTGACGTATATTCTAAATTTAAGATTACAATTTTAGACAATTTAGATCATGAATGTTTACACAATGGTACCGTTCTTGTCCTTCATTAGTATGCAGATTGTCTCTTAAAGGTTCATGTTTCACGTCCTTTAAGAAATTAGTAAATGAAATAACATGTGTTGTGTTTGTTTGATAAAACAGGGTCCTTTTATAGAGTGGTATTCCTTAACGCCTATTCCACAGGGCCCATATATAGAGTGGTTGTCCTTAACTCCTATTCTACAGGGTCCATATATAAAGTGGTGCTCATTAACGCCTATTCTACAGGGCCCATATAAAGAGTGGAACTTCTTAACGCCTATTCTACAGGATCATAATAGAGTGGTGCTCCATAACGCCTATTCTACAGGGCCCATATATAGAGTGGTACTTCTTAACGCCTATTCTACAGGGCACATATATAGAGCGGTACTCCTTAACGCCTATTCCACAGGGCCATATATAGAATGGTGCTCCTTAACGCCTATTCCATAGGGCCATATATAAAGTGGTACTCATTTAAGCCTATTCCGTAGGGCCATATATAGAGTGGTGCTTTTTAACGCCTATTCTTCAGGGCCATATATAAAGTGGTACTCATTAACGCCTATTATACAGGGTCATAATAGAGTGGTACTTCTTATCGCCTATTCCACGGGGCCCATATATAGAGAGGTGCTCCTTAACGCCTATTCCACGGGGTCCATATATAGAGTGGTACTCCTACACCCCTATTCTACAGGGTCTATATATAGAGTGGTACTCCTTAACCCCTATTCTACAGGGCTCATATATAGAGTGGTGCTCCTTAACGCCTATTCTACAGGGCCCATATATAGAGAGGTACTCCTTAACGCCTATTCTACAGGGCCCTTATATAGAGTGGTACTCCTTAACGCCTATTCTACAGGGTCCATATATAGAGAGGTACTCCTTAACGCCTATTTTACAGGGCCCATGTATAGAGAGGTGCTCCTTAACGCCTATTCCACGGGGCCCATGTATAGAGAGAGGTGATCCTTAACGCTTATTCAAAAGGGCCCCTTTTTAGAGTGGTACTCCTTAACGCCTATGTAACGGGGCCAATGTATAGAGAGGTACTCCTTAACGCCTATTCAATGGGGCCCATGTATAGAGAGGTGCTCCTTCACGCCTATTCCACGGGGCCAATGTATAGAGAGGTGCTCCTTTACGCCTATTCTACAGAGCTCATATATAGAGTGGTACTCCTTAACGTCTATTCCACGGGGCCTTGTGTAAAGAGAGGTGCTCCTTAACGCTTATTCCACAGGGCCCGTATATAGAAAGGTGCTCCTTAACGCCTATTCCACAGGGCTCATATATAGAGTGGTGTTCCTTAACGCCTATTCCACGGGGCCCATGTTTAGAGAGGTGCTCTTTAACGCTTTTTCCACAGGGCCCGTATATAGAAGGGTGCTCCTTAACGCCTTTTCCACAGGGCCCATATATAGAGTGGTGCTCCTTAAAGCCTATTCTACAGGTCCCATATATAGAGTGGTACTCCTTAACGACTATTCTACAGGGCCCATATATAGAGTGGTACTTCTTAACGCCTATTCCACATGGCCCGTATATAGAGAGGTACTCCTTAACGCCTTTTCTACAGGGCCCCTATATAGAGTTGTACTTCTTTACGCCTATTCCACATGGCCCATATATAAAGTGGTACTCCTTAACGCCTATTCCACAGGGTCCATATATAGAGTGGTACTCCTTAACGCCTATTCTACAGGGCACATGATATAATATAGAGTGGTACTCCTTAACGCTTATTCCACAGGGTCCATATACAGAGAGGTACTCCTTAACGCCTATTCTACAGGGTCCATATATAGAGTGGTACTCCTTAACGCCTATTCTACAGGGTCCATATATAGAGTGGTGCTCATTAACGCCTATTCTATAGTGTGCCCCAATGTTTAAGTTTATGTGTTCATTATGTTTCAGTTGAACGAATTATCTGCCAGACTTAACCACAACGAACCAATGAATAACATGCAGTTTGTTGATGCTGTGATGGGAGGACCACCGCGATAATCTTCTCTCGATCCAAGGTTTCTTATCATTTGTAATTATTTATCCCTTTATTTCTAATGACTTTATCGTATTACATTAAGATAATGACACTTTAACGCAATCATTGCGACAAAAAGTTGATTGACCATTTTAGTTCAGTAGACACATGCAAATTATTCTCTTAAGCTGAGTACGAGATGAAATGTTTCATAATATTTTTGTTGTTTTCCCGATCACAGATTTCTACATACCCCAATTCCCTTTAAAACCGTTTTCCTGTTATGTTTAACTTTAAGTATTTTTTCAATAACAAAACTTGGCATGTATCGTTGTTACCTTTGGCTTGAGATTTGAGTCCTTTGTTGAATAAAAAATGTTGATCGACATTCGTCGTCTCGCTAATTGCGCAGCTGGCTTCGAATGTATTTGTGATGTGTGCTATCGTGTTTTATCGTGTGTTATCGTGTGTTATCGTGTGTTATCGTGTTTTAACGTGTGTTATCGTGTGTTATCGTGTTTTAACGTGTGTTATCGTGTGTTATCGTGTGCTATCGTGTTTTATCGTAATAAATTTTGTTGGCATTTTTCTTGTTTCTGTCTTCTGTAATTGAGATGTCATTTTTCTTTACTTTAAAAGTTAATTCTTTTATTTTTCAGAATTGGTGTGCATTGCGTAAAAGAAGTTTGGTAGAAATGTGCTGTTAAAGTACTCGCATCACAATGACTTTCAAAGGGATCTTTTTTGCATACATAAAAACAATTTTTAAGAGTGTACGTGTGGACATTTTGTTCTAAAATGATTTGCTTGTGTTTTAATATATATTTAGTGTCAATCTCACCTGTATATACACTGTACTCTTTGAAGTATTTATATGCAACTATTCAACGGATATTTGCTTGTCTAACACTTATAGAACAGTGTGTTTTTATATCAACGAAGTCTACGCCATAAACAATACTGAAAAAATCAGTAAATGGAGATAGAATGATGTTTTCAACAATAACATTGCCCATATGAAACAACATTTTAAAAAAAATATTCTTTTTAGTTACATAAAATTGTATACTCATCATTCATTCTGCTTTTATTTGTTATCATATGTCGTCGATATATTTAGTGTTTACCAAAATAAAAGATAACGTAAGAAAACAAAAACTACTATTTTAGTAAATAGTTTTTGCAAGGCGGACAACAAACAGTGTACTTTGAGCATTGAACATAGCTCTCCACGAGTCAGTAAAACGCAATCTGCACCAGTCAGACCACCGATGAACGGTCGAAAATCTTTAATATATATATATATTATCCCCTGGGTGCATTTAAACAATGTGACATTTACAAAATGTGGAAAGAATCGATCAAGGAACATTATAAAGAGTAGTTGAAGTATACTTTAATAGAAAGAGAGGTATTTTCTACTAACTTTCTTTAAAACTTATACTATTTAGTGGGTAGTTCATGTTTTGAAAATTTAAAAATTCTATGAGGATAAATGACGTTAACGTAGAATTTAGTTTGGTTAGTTGAAGCTGTGAAACATCCAACGTGTATTTTTGTGGTGATTTCCTGTTACTAAACAATGGGCAGTTAAATATAGAAAAAATAAACTCATTATAGTTGTCAATAAGTTTAGTGGGGAAAAGGTACAAATCGTGTCAATTTCTATAGAAGATGGTCCAAATATGTGACAGAAGAATCGATGTTAGCTGTATCGTTAGTAAGTAGCTTAAACATGTGTTATTGCAGGGCCGTAACATGTGGGAAACCGGTGGAGTCAAAACATGTGTATTTTTGTTGGCCGCACATATATATTTGCTAGATATTTTGTCATTGAAAATAAGACAAATTGCCCTCAACGCAGGCTATGGCCCTGCAGATGAATGAATTTTCCTACATGGATATGAAGCCGCGTAATATGTTTGGATCAGTTTCTTGAGAGAGAAACCAAGGGCGTGTTAACAATATTTCAATATTTTTCTAGATTTGACTGTACAACTCTCGGACAAATTTAAATGTGTAACAAGAGGTCACATGACATGAACATTTAAAGAAGTATGGACATGACAAAATGAACAGATATAAACGTACAACATTCTACATTCAATCACAGACATATATTACATGGTCTTTGATTCAATACATAATATGACATACGTATAAGCACTGAACTTGATCATTATAAATAACACACATCAAACATATATATATATATATATATATATATATGTATTGATATCGAAGTGACATCTTTTTCTATGACGTCTCACGTATTTTAAAATAATTCAGCGCCCTCTGGCGACAACCGTACTGTACTGTTCTTTGGGGTTATATATCCGGGTTAATTTTAAAACATCCATTTAGATGTACTAACACATGCATACATTCTTACACAAACCGCCTTGAATTTCATCATAATAAATAACAGAAATATAATTATGTATATTGATACTGTATAAGTATGTATATTGTTACAGATTCTATTATTTTCTGATAACTTTTAAGATATTAATTTTCAAAAACAAATTCATTTTTGAAAATTTAATATAATTGACCCCGTGAGGAATTTTCAATATCTGTAAACCTTTTTTTAATAAACTGATCAAACAATCTTTGCTTTTAATTTTTCTCTGTAAAAATTTAAAAATAACATTAACTTGGTTGGCATAAATATATCCAAGATCAGTATTATTAACAAGATGCCCATTGGGCCTTAATGTCCATCTGGTTTAAATTGGCCTATAAGTAAATTTTTGTCTTTTGAAAACTTTTGACCCTAGGGTTATGCCTTGAACAAAGTTGATTCTCCATACCCTAAAGTACGAAGGCCGATAGCGGCCGACAGTTTACACTTCGTTTAAAATTGTGTATAGAAAGTCAATGTACAAAAAGTGTGCATTGACTTTCTACATACATGTGTGTGTATAAAGTCAATGCACACTTTTCATTCAAAAAGTGTACATTGCCTTTCAACACACAAATTTTAACTTAAGCTATAAACAACTGATGAGGTCACGGAAGGTTAAATTGTTATCAACACCCTTGTATTGTAATAAGAAGAGCAGTCACACGTGTGTTCTCTCTCAGCATCAATGCCGATAAGGAAAATCTTAATTTGCGTTTGATATTAAAAGGTGGCAAATCTCTAAGATTTTATATCTGCATATCTTTTGCAATTGTTATACCACCAAATAGTTGTGTAACGTAAAAAACAATCCAGTCCAGCAAAATAAATACAACACGTGAATTTTGAAGTTCACTTGTTTGCTAAAAAATGTTGTTGTACTTAACGTGTCCTTTATAATTGTATCTTTTTAATCACCAACGTTTTAGCGCAAGTCATCTCCATCTCCGGAATAAATCAAGACAAATCCAGTTTTACATAAACAAGCTGTAACTATATTAATTCGTTATCGGTCATAAGTACACGTATTCACTTTTCATTCAAAACGTGTAAATGGTTTTTTTTTTTTGAGAAATAAAACATGATTATTGAAAACTGCATTTAATAATGTGCACTTAATGGATCAAAAATTATGGTTGTAGTATATACTCCCTTCAATGGTGATTGTACCAATTTATACCACATATAACTTACATTCCTTATCGGCATTAATGTTGCGAGAGAACACACGTGTGACTGCTCTTCTTATTACAATACAAGGGTGTTGATAACAAATTAACCTTCCGTTACCTCATCAGTTGTTTATAGCTTTAGTTAAAGTCCCGGATCAAAAACTTTTAATAGGTTAATTCATGTCTATGTCATATCGAGACGGTTTGTGCTTGTGTTAGTGCGCACTTTAAGCGCCTTAGTAGTGCTATCTCACT
>JAUMGZ010221549.1:0-11439 GCA_032359645.1 Pododesmus macrochisma
TGGGTGACCCTACCAGAAACACAAGTTCCCGCCAGCATAGCTCTCCAGGTCATTGAGACGCGCAAACTTCCCTACCGTGGTAAGGTGTCTAGCAAAGGGAAGAACATTATCAAAAGCATCATACATATCAAAATTGTAAATATTTAGTAAGGATGTTGTTCATACAGCAGTTGAGGAGGGTCTGAACCAGGTAGCCGATGGCCAGTATTTATATAGTCGGCAAGTAGCGCCAAACGGCGGCATGTTCAAACAAATTTGGCGACCTTTGGCACAAACTAATCACCAAGTGGCGCAAAGTAGCCGTCTATTGGCACAAATGGTGCCAACAGGATGAATTTTGGAATCAAATGGCCGTGTAATGGCGCGAACTGGCCAAACATTTTGGAGCAAGCCGGGTGGCATTTGGCGCACGCAATATGGCACCCAGTTTATTCCACTTGGCGACACATGCTGAGCGGACATTAATTCTGCACCGCAGCGAGCCATTAGCGCAAATCACATAATCTTTGGCGTGAACTGGCAACAACTGACGCTGGCCCAGTGGACTCCTAGCATAATATCAATTAACATTTTAAGCGTATGTTCATGTCTTAGATATGACAATATACAAAGTAATGTATCAGTGACAATAATAAAAGAATCTGAATTTGAAAAGCCTTCCAATTTGTCCTGGCTCCTAGAATTTGAATTGGCACCTAAAATTTTATAAGTCACCACTTATTGAGCACTGATAATTAGAGAAATATTGTTTCTGTATTTTTTTATTTCAATATATCTGCCAATTAATTTGCCCAAATAATTGCTACTCTTGATCCCCAACAATTCTCATAACTACTTTCATTCCATTTTAGTTATAGTGACTTTACATACCGGTAGTCAAAAATGAAGATACACACATATTGGGCTAACATAACATTTTCCCCACATACATATAGTTCTTACTTCTTCATGATTTCATCAAATTTTCCAAAAAGTTTTCTTCATGTTTTTTCTTTCTTAATTTTTTCTCTCTTTTTCTGTTGGTAATTTGGACTTTAATACATCTCTAACTTAGAAGTCATTCAACTTTTCTTCAGTCAATGCATGAGTATTGTTACTGGTTCACATAATAGACAAAGAGATGTGTGCACTCACAGTTTTACTCTAGAATCAGGCCAAATAAAACAATATCTGCTTTTTTCTGAAACACAACTAAAGCTTAAAGAATCATGATCAGTTGGCAATAAACAAATAATTGCATATAAATTTTTGGCTAATAGTACACATTACTCAAATCAAGGTATTTCTGTGGCGTTAGGTACGTTGGATGCCCACGACTAGTAAAATCGAGTTCCGACTAGTGAAACTTTCTTAAATTCTATATTAAATAGAATTTATTATTTTGACTGTTCAGACAAGTGCTGAAAAACTAAAATGTATAGCCTGAAATGTTAGTCTATTATACAGCATACCTAACCGGAAACATATATAGTTTTGTTTAGCCTCATCATACCAGGTTTTTGCTGTAGAACAGCTGTGTTTATTGTTGTTATGTCTCCCTCTCACTGATGTACAAATAATGTGATATATCAACAAACATTATCAGATAATGAATGCACTGTCATGCCACAACCTCTCTAATTGACTTCCATCACCAATACTATGACCATTGCCTATACTCATATCCCATGTGTTTTAAGAGTTGATAGGGTGGCTGTTATATAGATTGTTAGATTAAATTTGTTGAGAAAAAATTTCCTTCCTGTTAAACGAGGAATCCAAAAAGGAGAGAAATCACTTCAAATCAGATGAGGAAAACATTTAAAACCCTACATTTTTAAATTTCATTTTGTGAAACAATATACATGTATAAGAAAACAGCTTTAATTATATTTTAATTCATGTGTTTCATAGAGTATTAATGTATTTAAATTATCAATACAATGCTTTAACTGCTATTTAACATATAAATGTCTGCTTCTTTTAGCTCTTATACACTTTTGAAACACAAAAGTTTCAACAAAAATAAGTTCCGAAAAAATCATAAACAGTTCTAGAAACATCCAATATCTATAAAGGAACTACATGTATATTAAAAGTCTCACTAAAACTGTCGACGTTTTCTTCGAACACAAAAAACAACCATTTAAAGAGCCACCATACCTGTGAACAATGACCAGAGGCCACAGGTATCCATGTTGACTTTAATTAGTAGGTCAGCGGTTACATAAGGTATTTAACAGGGTATTGCCTCTGCATAATGGGCTGTCTGGGTCCTGTGTTTTGTAGACAAAACATTGATCTACCTGGTATTGACCAGCCTGGCATTATTACACAATCTGATGTCACCTATGTAAGTAATTCTACACCAATGTCTGTACTTAACAACATGTTATGTAACTTGTAGTCAATACACAAGTTAATAGCCCTCTGTTGATTATAGCTAAAAATATGTTCTTCAGAAAGAAGGTGGTTCTTCAAATGATGGTTCTATCCAAAAATATGTTCTCCTGGGAATTTTAAGTTCTGAATTAACAAAATATCATACCTTCTCAAGAATATTTAAAGCTTCTGAATTAAACACCTGTATAAAAGCTTGGCTATAGTGACATGCACAATGTACATGATCATAAAATTTACCATTTAAAGAAAAATTGTATTTAGCAAGTTCTGTTAAAAGGTTGTGTGTATAAGATCTCAACTTTTTTCCACCTGTCTGTCTTAAAATCTGTTCTTATTTTTCATTGATTCAGTTTTCAGAAACCCTACCCTTTTCATTCGTTTTTTTTTTTAATTTTCTTGTGTTGAAGTCATAATATTTAAAACATTTGCAAAAAGCAATATATCCTCTTTTAAAAATCATAAAATATAAATTCTATATCATGTATTTATTATATACGCATGGCATACAGACATTAACAAAAATGTTCTTTTCACCTCATCAAACTACAAAATGTACCCTGATTATGATGATGTTTATGATAACCATGGTTACAAGAATTACTACTATAAGCAAATCAAGTATAAATATAAAACATAAAAGTGGAACCAGATTTTTTCTATAAATAAAAAGAAAACTGGCCCAATAGGAAAAACACTTCTTTTCCCATTATGCAACTCAATGCTAGCAAACATGCTTGTAGAAAACAAATATGGAAATTGAATTGAGTGAGGTGACTAAGCTGATTTGACCTCTAGATCTATCTATAGCCAACCTTTGTCATGTAACATTATCAATTTCAATTAAATTAAGGCTTTATCATTCTATAAGGTGAACAAAATGTACTGGTATAGTGATAATTTGTGTGTGTGTTGATAAGACATTCATGAAAACCATGCATGCTACATGAACATATTAAGGCTCATGTATTTCTGTGGTTAGTTATGATAATGCTAAATTAACACACAAATCTCACAATTAAAGCATCTCATTTTATAACTGCCTGGTTGAAAGGTTCCTAATTCTTTTACATGTAAATGTAAATGCAATTTTTTGTTTTGAGTCCTCCAAACAAAATTTCCTATAAAGCTCCTATGAATTAAGTGATCAATAAGTTTCCTTTCAAACCAGCTAAGTGCATTCATCTAGCTTTTAAATAAATAAAAAGAAATGGGGGGAGATAAAAATACAAATTTTTTATAAAATTGGTATAAATTACATAAAATAAAAGAACCAGAAAAATTAGACACACAAATTATACAGAGCAACAACTAAGTTTAACTCAAGTTTAGACAAAAATAGGGAATAAGAATGTGCCTATAGGTATACCTAGATTTTGTAGCTGCATATAGGGGTTGATATAAGAGGAACCTATGTTGGTCTGCTGGTAAAATGGACTGGACATGTCAGATATGTAGCTCTGTCCACCATTCCGAACATCACTGGAACTAAAACTTGAGCCAAATCCATTGTAGCCTGGCAATGAACACTCAGAGGAGAGACTTGATGGACGGTTGTTGTGTGAAAATGGAGCTCCAGAAAAAGAGCTTGATAAGAAGCCACTGTTGAAATCATTCATCATTTTTCTTAATGAGATGTCTTAGTCATCCTATTCAAAACCAGATAATACACAGTTTCTTTTTCTGCTAACTTCAAATAATTTGTTTTTGATATTTTCAGGTTTCATGAACAACTTTCTGAATTCCCAATTCTTTCATTCATTCTCCACAATATCACTTCTTAATCCTTTGTTGATTTGACTGTAAAATTCACAGAAAGTATCCACCACAACAGTGATATGAATGTAAATGTATACCCACACACCTGTTTATAGAAGTGACAATACCTTTAAATGTGAAATCCTATGAAAAATATCCATCTTATAAAAGAATTCCTTAAGAATATCCCTTCAACTGTGCAAATCTCATGAAATGAATAAAAGTTTGATCACTCTGACATTAAATATTAAAGAAATGGTCATAAAACATATATACTTAATAGTCACTATGAACATAATTCCCATGTCTTTTAACAGACATTGACCATTGAGGCATAAGCATCGTCCAGCACGGCCATTGGTCAGAACATAAGTGGCAAGTCTCACAAGTAAAGCAGATTAATTCAAGCCATCCATGTTAGCCTTGTTGTGTAATGGATATTAAGTGTTAGCTAACCCATATAATAGATACAACATAATGAATGCCATAACAATGGCCACAATAAAGCTAACTGACCGATTCAACTAGCCAGTTACCTGTGTATGACCACATCTCTAAGCAATACCCAGTCCAGCCTTTATACAAATGCCTACTAGCTTGTGTAATTGTGAGATAATCATCAATCAATATGGAGTTCAGTTTCTTATTTACTTAAGCATGTAGTGGTCACTTAGGGGTCAAGACTTAAGACCTCTCCCACATTCAGACAAAAAAATATTCAAACCAATGAAAAATTCGTGATAATCTTCATGACTTATGTATTTGCTAATACAGGGGATTAGAATTGAGTAATGGGTACATAATAATCAACAGGTCATCAAGTCTTAAAAACCCTATATACAGTGTCACTACAGTTAACATGGTAATGTCTAAAAGTTTGTTCTTCAAAACAGTTATGTTAAGTTTATAGTTATATGTCATAACCAAATATTGAAAAAAAATTGTTATGTACAAATACATGTATCTTTAGTTATATATAGGTTCCCCAAAGAGTTAAAATTGGTTATTGGGTTTTATCTAACTTGATTTAGTTAATTTTAAGTTTTACAAAAACACCAAGGGTTGCCAAGGAGAAGCACAATTACAACATCTAATTCTGTTATAACCACATACAGGCACTAACTAGAATACTAAAACCTTTTACCATTAAGATGTAAAGTGTGATATTTTATCTTTTTTAGTGATTCATCCTATAAGTTCATTTATCACCTAAATGTTTTGTCATCAGTTGATATATATATATATACTAATTTTATATGCATAAATACCTGTTACCTGTCTATAAGGTACATGTACATGTAAGTATGTTCGTGATCAGAGCCTCCATTTTCATGACTTGCATGTGTCAAATTAGATTTTTAAACATTCAAAGTAAAAGTAGATATAAATGTGCACATAGTTAGACTTCAAGAAAATAACTCTTTAAGCGTTTGTAAGACACTGCCCTGAGATATTTCTGCATTTAAAGTCTACTTTATTAAAGAAACTGTTAAAATTGAATTTGATTTTTGTATTTTTTCCTTCTGCCATACATTTTTAGAGAAAAAATTGTAAAACTACATTTAAAAATATCAAAAGGTTCTGGTCAAACCCCTTGCATACAAATGTACATGTATATAATACAGTATATATATACATGTACATACTCCTTATGCATGCAGGTGATCATGTGAACAAGACACAAAGCCCACAGGGTGTTGATTCACACTTCTGATAACATATTTTAAAAATATTTGTATCTACTACAACCTTGGTAGCTTTACAATGTATTTTAGTAACACCTTAGATTTTAATTGGGACACACTTTTGAAAAAGCACTAGAGATGCGAACATTAAAAATATATATATGGTTCCATGTAACATGTTATGACTGACTGGTAATATATAACACTTTTGTAAATTATCCTTCTAACTTGAATAAAAATATGAAGTCTAGATCTGTAAAACACTTTTTTGTTAAAATACTAGACAGTATAAGAAGAGTTCCTTTACTGACAAAAAGGGAAATCTCAAGAGTTTCTTTGAAATTACAAAGTACTTTCATTGGCAAAACACTTAGAAATCATAATTAAAAATCCCCTGTTAGACAAGATTGTACAGAAGATTGGGAATCAAAGTACATGAGCATAAAGAACCAATACGGCCTGAAATTTGGTTGGGAGGGATTTATTTCTCCTTCTTGATTAATTTTCATGTTCAGTACGTACCTCAGCATGCATCTTAGGTTTTTTGTTGTTTGCATTTGTTTTATTGGGGTCTAATATAATATAACGTCCCTTCAACTCGTGTTAGGCCATATCGATATCTGTGTCTGCTTGTGACAGTGTGAACTGATGTTGACTTTAGAGTGCTGTCTCACTGAAATATCATGCCAGACACAATGACATGATACTTCACTCGGTCACATTATACTGACACTGAGCCAACCAGTTGGGTATTTAATTAGACTTATTTGTAACCTTGCAATGACATTAGGTATCAACATGATGAACTTTCTTTAATTTTTACCCTTTTCAAAACTAACACCACGTATACCAACATCTTATGTCTTTAAAGAAAGTCAGAATTAGACTTGTGATGGGTAAATTCAACATAACAGTAACAAATTGTTATCTGTCACGATAAGCACAACAAGACCAAAAGTCTGACTGACAAAATGTTTATGCAGGTACACATGTAGATTTAGTTTAAAATTTTAAAAGTTTAAAAACAGCTTTTGTAGGAGAAATACAGTTTTCATTCAATGTAGATTTTTCAAGATTGCCACTGCTGCCATTTATAATATTAAATTAATTGTCGTGTGTTACAGCAAACGTGTACACAATCTCATGACATTTCAAGTGTCATGCTTAGCAAGACTTAGCTTACTGTTTATGAAGATAATCTAGATATATAATAGTTTGTTCGTTTCACTAGTTTTTTTTTTTAAAACGAGCTTAAAATAATCAAATACGAAGAATATTTATGGAGAAACAGAGACAGTTGCAAGTCAACTAAAACTTCTTGTGTGATGTGGACAAAGACACCAATAGAGAATCGATCAAGGGAGAGAATTCACTCAAATTATCTGAAGATTTACATGTAACTAGTACAAGGCTCTGAACAAAGAATAAAACTGTTAGCATTCATTAGAACAACTAAATCAAAGGGGGCAATAAACAAGTCTTGTACAAGTTACAACTGAATCAAGACCTATTCACAATAACCATTGAAACAAAGTAGAGAATTTACTAACAATGATAGTTTAATTTATGTAAAATTACATTTATGAATCACTTTATATATTTGCTTATTTTATACCCTGCCTTCAACTCATGTTAAATCAATTTATACTTATAATATATTAGTGATGTTCCAATAATCGAGAAAAAAAAAGTCTAAAGTGGATGGATTATAAGGAAAAAGTAAGCGCTCGATTGCAATCTATAATAATCGAAATTAATTTTTAAGCTTTAACTTTACAAAATCTGCTACTTATTGTATTGTATTTGAGTGTTTTGTTCGCCTGGCGTGTTGACGAATTATGCCGGACGCATGTTCTATGTCTATTTAGGTAAAGTTAGCCACACACAGTACAGTAGTTTCGTATTTTCTCCACATCGCAAATGGCGGACCAAATCGACTCTGTCCGGATTTCCTGAATATTTATGACAAATTTATCTGAATACGACATGTAGCGACTCTTTTAGAATGCATACGAAATTTTCTCGACTATGACAGTATTATGTATTTAGAAAAGAGTAAAGAACATGGACTTCATATTGTGTAGACAGATTTAGACAACAGTAGAACTGCCTATACATGACCTGACTCAAAACTTACTTAAACAACTGCAAGTTTAGTTGAAAATTAAAGTATTCAACATATAAAATGTTTAACATATTGTCTAGTTTAAAATCATCTAATAAATGTCTAGATATATGAGCAGAAAGATTTTTACAAATGTGTACGATATATTCAGCATTTCAATTTACCAAGAAAACAAAATACAGTTTAAGGGCAAGGACCACTTTACTCAGGACAGATGTAGATCTACTTTAACTGCATGTAAAGCATTCCAAAGACAATGTGTGGCATTATTTTAAACTATAACAGTACAGAATACATTTTGTATATCTACATGGCACATATTTCAAAAACATATTAATTTTTTTGGAAATTCCAATTATAATCGATAATTGTTCATGAAAGGTCTTCCGATAATTGATTATGATTTCTCTTCTGATTCCAAACACTTTCATATTCCTAATTAACAAAGGAACAATTTAATCAAATGGGGAAATTCAGGGTTTTTTACAGGAATTCTATTATATCAAGGGAGACAACTGGAGGAAATTCTAAATCAAGACTGGCAATTGCAATATTCACAGTAAATCAATTGTGTTACTTAATCAGAGGAAAGATTTTCAGTAAAACAGAAACTTCTTAGTATAAACTAAAAGGAATATTCAAACTCAATTAACAGTGTAATCACTTGATCTCAAGGAATAACCTAGTAAAAGATCAAAGACAATTTACCAAGTCAAGGGAGATAATTCACAGTTAATAACATATGAATTACACAGAACTATACCTTGAATCAAGGGGAATAATTCAAAGTAAATAATCTCTTCTGAATCATGGAGGATAATTAAAATTTTCATTACTAACTAGAGACAATATATAAACAAGCAGGATAAATCAAAATACTGTAAATATAAGAAAACACCAAGGAATAAGGGAGCAATGACTTACAATAGAACAACTGAAACAAAGAGACATAAGAAACTGATTCTTCCAACAAAGCTGATATATACATGTACATATAGCTTTTATCTTACAAGGATAAGAAAGCATGCATGATATATATATACTCACTTATACATTGTTTGTTTACGATATTATTTATTGAATATTGATGAATTTATAAGAAATAAAGAACTCTTGAGTTCTCTGTCCACCTGGCAAATTCAATCAGTTCATCAGCTAATTGGTTAAATAAAAGAATTTACTTTTGATACAAATAATAAGCTTATCCTACCTTGGCCCATCATTGACTCTGAAATTATGTTTTCTATTGCACTTGGTACGGCTGTCAAGCTGGCCCGAGCATGTGCTATACTTTTTTCTGACAGTCGTCGCATAGGCACTGGTTTAGCCAGCATGTTAAAATGTTGTGAGTTGGCCATCGCTGACATGGCCATAGCACTCTGACTCGCTCGAATCATGGCTGCAAAGTCTTTTCTATCATTATGGCTTTCTGTGTTGAAAAAATGGATAGTTTTATTAAGAAGTACATAAATATATCATATATAAGAAAGAATATACTTGAACAACCAATATATGGTTCTCTATGCATCACCAACATACACATGCAACAAACAATTAATAAGCTTTTTAGTGTAGACCTTCAGACATAAAGATTGAAAGATAAACAAAAAATTAGGTTTTTATATTTGTTGCTATGAACTTGCAATTAATCCTATCTATCATCTAAATGCTTGTTTGTTTAATTGTTTTAGGGTCTATATATACTAAGAAAAGAAAAAGAAACGAAAAGCAAAAAAAAACGAAATGAAAACCAACGATACTTCAGTCAGTCACATTATACTGACACTGTGTCAACCAGTGTTTTTTATTGGTCAATAATTGACACATTGTGGTCATACATGTGTGATCTGTGATGAGTATAGAACATATTATACTTCTGGTATGATGTATCATTTTAAGCATCATGACGTGATTTGTGTCAGATGGGAGTTGTAAAATCTAATTTGCATAATATTATCTTGATAGTGTACAGTTGTGAATGCGAGCTCGAGTCTTGTGTCAATGTTGCATGTTGGTGGTTTATCACCTGCAGTTAATTAGAAACTCCAACTACCTCCAAACGCCATAATTGTTATATGCAATAAACTGGCAGGGTAGCTCAGTGGTAGAGTTTTCACTATGTGTACCAGTAGGCAGTGGTTTGATTACCAGCCGCAAAACTTAAGACGTTATAATTAGGTAATCTTCTGGCTACCTGCTACATGTAAGTGCTCAACATTATTGGGTAGGAGAAGAACTGGTTGGCTCCATGCCAGGATAATGTTACTGTGTGAAGTGTTGTGTCTTTGGCATGGTATTTCAGTGAGAAAGCACTAAAAGTATGCACGGTCACAGGCAGACTACGTCTTGATATATATGACCTTAACATGAGTTGAAGGGACGTGAACCCCAATAAGAACAAACAAATGAAGTTATACAATAATGTACTATGCACTTATAAATGTAGACAAGCTAGCACTAAAGTTATGGTCTCACCGATAAATACTGAGACTACCTAATTCTAGACTAAAGTTATGGTCTCACCTATAAATACTGATACTACCTAATTTAAGACTTAAGTTATATGGTCTCACCTATAAATAGTGAGACTACCTAATTCTAGACTAAAGTTATGGTCGACGTCTCACCTATAAATACTGAGACTACCTTATTTTAGACTTAAGTTATGGTCTCACCTATAAATAGTGCCTATAAATAGTGAGACTTCCTAATTTTAGACTAAAGTTATGGTCATTCACACTGCCGCATTATCTCTATCATGAAAATTCTTATTTTCCCAGTCACTTCTACTCTAACATTAAATCTCCCCATCCCCATAGAACATACAAATGACATGAACATGACAAATAGCTGCTACCTTTTTCTGTTTTGACTTGTACGTTGTAGTGAGGTTCGTAAAGACCAGCAGCAGCAGTAGTTTCAGCCGATCTTGAGTTAGACTGAATATTCTCGGGACTTCCTGCTGATAGCATTTTATGAGTGGGGACAGCCACGCCCTCCATGTTAGCAGCGGCATATTGATCCATGTAGAATCCAGGTCCAGACGGCACCTTGTGTTCATTATCACCTGTTCACAAAGGAGATATGTAATAAATTTGTGTTTTGTAACAGTTTATGCAGACTACATTCTGGTGGCCTTTACTATCCAAATTTGAGGGTCAAAATGGGCTATGGTTCCCACAGATGTACAATATATATAATATATGTATATCTAATATAAAAATGATATTTCAAAAATCAAAACACGCAGATACTAATTATAACTAAGCTTCTATCTTTTAAAATTGTAATAAAAACCAATTAGGCATCAGATGGAATTCAACAAAATCGAACTCAAATCTGAAAGGGGGCAATGCAAGGAACAAGTACACCAAGTTTTATGAAAATCTGACCAACGGTTCTTGACAAGAAGCTTAAGTTTAAAATGTCTCAGCCAATCAGAAGCCATGGCGGCCATATTGGATGGAATTCAGCAAAATCGAACACATATCT
>JAUMGZ010221560.1:0-11439 GCA_032359645.1 Pododesmus macrochisma
CCGGCAGCCGCAAGGAGTCCCGTGGGGCCCCGGCCGAAAATGCCTAGAAATCCGTCGCAAACTACTCGCAAACCCATCGCAATAGGGTGTTGATAAAACCATGTGGTTTGACTCCAGATGGTGATTTAACGTATGAGAAAACATTTTCCGCCAAAGTTGATTTAAATGTTTATAACATCTAAACACATATATATATACGATATAAGCAAACCTCAGATAACACATTTGACATAGCCTTGATAATTTCATTGTCAGTTTTGTCATTCATTTAGTTGATTGGTTTAACGATGGATCTAGAACTAAAAACCTTTAAAAGATTCACAAATAACAAAAACTCTAAAGAGATCAGACATTGAACGTCTTAAGGATCGAGAGTATCGTCGGAGCGACCAGTTGTTTTTCTTTTAAGGGTTAAATGGCAATTCACAATTTGTCGTTGATAGACATAATTGTACGTATTTTGCATGTAAATGGAAAGTGTCTTGGTTTCTGGTATTTAACTTTATTAAACTAGTTCCTTTTTGTTGTTTAATGTTCACTGTTTGCCTTATCATAACATTGCCGAGGAAAGCAAATATAGGGCGTTGATCGAATCATTTAGTTAAACAAGTATTTCATGACGCCAGGCTGACTTTATATATCACACTGTTTAATCAATTACTAAAACGTATAAAACATGAATAAGAGTTAATATCCCAGCATGTTCTTTTGATCTGAATTATGTTCCAATTAATATACATGTAGTGGCATAAACTATCAATGGTACCTACATCAGTTTAAATAAATCTTCACAATAATTGGATTATGAAAACATGGACGTGATGGGATTTTCTAACACCGTGATACACACTCTCGTGGTGAGACTTACGATGGTAATTTATATACCATTTACACTGAAGTATACAATATGTATATGTATACAATCATGTAAAGTAGACAAAATTTAACTTGCACCACATAACATTCATAATATTTCAATACATAACAGTATGTCACACTTTAGTTAATGTATCTAAAACAATTATCTCAATTTTCAGAAATAGAAAGCAATTAAAAATTTCAAAATTCTTGCTACCCGTCCATTGTGTTTTCAATAGTATAAGCATGTATAGAATAAACGAAGACCGTGGCAAGACCAACTAAACTATGAGGAAATTGTCGGAGCTACCAAGATCACACGTGTCAGTCGCATTACCGTCAATGATCGATGCACAATGATATTTTAGTGTATCTTGTTTTCTTGTGGCGTTTGTTAATTCCTTACAAAGTCAGTAATCAAATTCAAAAATGGCCTTCTGTAAGAATTGCGTAAGTGAAAGATTGTTTTGCCGAAAGAAAAAGTGTCAGAGAGGAATAGTCTATGCACTTTTAAAAATAGGTTAATTCTAAGTCATTACGAAAACTGAGAATAGAACAGAAGTATAATATTTCCCATAGGATGCAATTTTTCATTGTAGTCGGATTAAGTTCTACACAGTATATAAATTGTACTGCGTATTGGGACCAATCGTTCTTTTACAACGAATCAGAAAGAACAGTTAAACGTTATATGGCAATTTCTGAATAATATTTTATATTATACATTTCTTCGTCCATTAAACAATGGTTGAACATTCCTTTTCCGTTTTATAAAAAAAAGTAACAAATTCGATGAGATCATAAAAACTGTGGCAATATTTTCGATGTATGGTAATAACATTTAATTTTCACTTAAATTGGAAAATAAATTAGGTTTAATGCTTCTACGAGAAAGGGTATTTTTTAATCTATTATAGACTTATTCATAATGAAAACGGGGACGCTCACAGAAATACACTAAAACAATACAATAATCAAACTCAAAAGGATACACCAATCATTTCTATTAAATACCATAAGAAAAAGCATGTGTCCGCGAGGAATAAGCATTTCCTGCAAGACATGTGTTACCCGCCGCGATGTTTCCTTGTCAATTCGGCATATTGCAATCCTTCCCATATAACAAAGCAGAAAATTAGATTAATATTGTGAAGATTAGAAAGAGAAAAATCAAGCGACAGGATATAAAAAGACGATTATAGTAACAAGAAAGTAAATTAGCAGAAATAGTACGAGAGGGGGAATGGATCTGTGACCACATACTACATCAGAGATAGTACGTGAAGGGGCATGGATCTATGACCACATACTACATCAGAGATAGTACGTGAAGGGGCATGGATCTATGACCACATACTACATCAAAGATAGTACGTGAAGGGGCATGGATCTATGACCACATACTACAACAGAGATAGTACGTGAAGGGGCATGGATCTATGACCACATACCACATCAGAGATAGTACGAGAAGGGGCATTAATCTATGACCATTAAAAACATCAGAGATAGTACGTGAAGGGGCATTAATCTATGACCACATACCACATCAGAGATAATACAAGAAGGGGCATGGATCTATGACCACATACTACATCAGAGATAGTACGTGAAGGGACATGGATCTATGACCACATACCACATCAGAGATAGTACGTGAAGGGCATGGATCTATGACCACATACCACATCAGAGATAGTACCTGAAGGAGCATTAATTTATGACTATTAACCACATCAGAGATAGTACGAGAAGGGGGTATGGATCTATGACAACATAATTCATCAGAGATAGTTCAAGGAGGGGCATGGATCTATGAACACATACCACATCGGAGATAGTACGAGAAGGGGCATAAATCTATGACCACATACCACATCAGAGATAGTACGAGAGGGGGCATGGATCTATGACCACATACTACATCAGAGATAGTACGAGAGGGGGCATGGATCTATGACCACATACTACATCAGAGATAATACGAGAGGGGGCATGGATCTATGACCACATACCACGTCAGAGATAGTACGAGAAGGGGCATGGATCTATGACCACATACTACATCAGAGATAGTACGTGAAGGGCATGTATCTTTGACCACATACCACATGAGAGATAGTACGAGAAGGGGCATGGATCTATGACCACATACTACATCGGAGATAGTACGAGAAGGGGCATGGATCAATGACCACATACCACATCAGAGATAATACGTGATGGGGCATGGATCTATGACCACATACTACATCAGAGATAGTACGAAAAGGGGCATAAATCTATGACCACATGGCACATCAGAGATTACAAACATATATAATCAAATTTAAATAATAGAACTCGTAAAGGGAATTGAAAAATGTTGAAAAAACAGTATTTACTATCTAGAACTGTAAACTTTAACGGGACGCAGGTTGAATATAAGAAACAAACAAAATAAACCATTTATTCGAAATAGCTGCGGAAGAACCTCAATTGTCGTCCAGGGGAAATGAATGAATACATACAAGGCTACTGAGAATCGCAAGCAATTAAATAGATTATAACAACTACGGCATCGGAAATACAAAATTGCAAACTGAAACGAAACAATATATATTATCAAAACCCATATTCCCGGTGTGAAAGGACCTCTTTAAAATGCCAACTCTAGCTACGAGTCACCAGCGAACGACGGATGGTCAAACGAAACTAAATAAAAAATAGACGGGTCCTTGATTAATTCAAATTACAATCTGAAACATGCCACCAATAAAAGTAATATTTATAAGAGGAAAGAAACAATACTGTGGGCGAGATACCCTCGTCCAACATTCAAGATAAACCTCCGAAGCAACCGTTATCAATGGACGCTTAAGAGAAATCAAATCTATGAATTTTAAATAGACAAGACCACGGTAAATCACAAAGGTACACAAGGGGGTCACCCTTTGTAATACGCAACGCATTGACTGTGACGAATGTAGCATGTTCATGTTAAAGTAAGATGCACAACCTTATAAATCAACCCAATGTTGTCTTTGTCTTTAACAAGGGTTTCTAAAGTCATTGGGACAAGCTTCTGTAACCCGGTCATCCCGATAAAACTCGTAAAAATACCCTGCGCAAAATCAGTTGTATAGAAATTATTAACGTATTTCTTTTGACGTTGTATATACTACTACATACTACATACTATGATAATAATCATAATCTAGCAAACGCAGCAAATGAATTCAACTATCAATATTATTTGGTAAGATGTGGTACTGTATTGTCCTTAATTAACACCGGGATATCTTACCCCACCCTCTCGAATTAGCTTCCTATGCCTTGACTTATACAGGTCTTGTCCTTCTTAAATTAATTTTCTCTTGAACATCCGGTTGATTCGTAGCTAGACCTGGAATCTTAAACGAATTAAGTTCTTTCATGCAATTGTTTTTCTCTCTTAGATATTTTATTCATTATTAGTCTTGTTTTGTAAGAGTGTATGATGTACATGTATGACCCGATAGTGTATATTGCGCCGAAGTGTCGAGCGTTAATTTTTCAGTATTGCCACTATTCTTGATCATATTTAATCTTATTTTTTAGGTTTAATTAGTTTAATTAGTTGTCTTAATTATCGATTAACAATAAATCTTCCTTTGAAAATTTATTGTTGAATACAGGTCTGAAAACAAGAATGCATAGCACATAAACACTGTTTAAATGTCAATAAAATGTTTGTCAATAATTCTTGAAATCGCGATTTCACGATTGACATTGTGTAATACTAACCATTATTAGTAGGATTTTTATGCTGTGTGCAATACAGACGCACAATAACACATCCGATATAAGTCTTAAGGTCGCTGAAACGTCAATAACAGTTAATTAACTGCTGTAAACATTGTTTGTATTGACGTCTGGTGAAGGCAATGTTTGATCAGCGTTATGTAACCCGCACACAAAACACACTTAAAGTGCATACATTTGTATGACGTGAATACGGAATGTGCATGTTTATAACGAGAAGACAGAATATATTTCAATAGATAAATGTATTTATCAGGCTAATAACTCTATTGTCTATTGTGTAAAGTAATTTGGTAACATTTGTAAATTGTAAATTCGACGGTTTCGATTTTTTTATTTCCTTATTAATTACATTATATATACAATACCAATGCTTTATGTCAATTTAAATTTAAATTTCATAGCATGAACGATTTAAGGTCAGAATGAATAGTAAAACAAAAGTTGCATTTGAATTGATTCCCTGTCAATTTCTCAACTCACTCAATCGAGAGCACATGGTTTCGCTTCATAATTTTTTGTTTTTATTTTCATTCTTTTTCCTGTATACGTTCAATGTTTTCCTTTTATTTGCCTTTGATAGTACTATACTTTGACTATCGTCTTGGTTTTTCGTATTTACTACCTTATATATGTAAAAATTCTGTTTGTAATTCAAACCCATCACATTTTTGTCAAATTTAAGAACAGTCCGTGCTGTTTGGTGGCTAATATGGAGCATTTCAATTCAGTAATAAAAGAAATTCTCATCCAGAAAAGTACTTCCGTATGCTAGACATGTTACTGTAGAGATGGTGATGTTTGAGTTCAGCAATAAGCTGATGCTGGCGAGTGCTTAATTTCCTGGCAGGGTCATCCAAGTAAAACGGACAGTAGAGTAAAGATCATACACAAATCGACAGGCCCTTTAGAGGGGACGCTAAGCTTTTGGTCCCGTGAACAGGCTTTTTGACAACCTAACGCGGTAAGTTCACCACGTGATGTGCGATAAGAGTAAGCGGTATCCTCATTGGACGAACAAGTTCTCATTCCTGTACTATTTCTATTTCCTAAATGATCTGTACTTATTAGCGTTCCCTATCCCCTAGTCTGACTTATCTCACTCTTAAACCGCTTATTTAAACAAAAACAAAAAATCAAAAATAACCAGACTACTTAATCCCCATGAGGATCTCCTTCTTTGGTATTTTGTCGCAATGGGGATAAATTTGTTTAAGTGATAGAAAACTCTTATAAAAAAAGATTAAATTCAGAAATAAGAATGTCGGTAAATCGTCTGGGCTTTAGCACACTGTTCATATAGATTAGGTCAACCCAGAGGTAGATGCAACGTGGTTTTTAAAAAATTCTAAGCATGCGCATTCGCGTATTTTTGTTCCTCATTGGTCACAAACTGACACAAACAATTTGATTCAACCCGGTTACGACGTAGATACAAATGTTTCACAAATTGTATCTCGAAAGATACGCATGCTAGAGGAAGCTTTATCCAAAAATAAAGACAATAAATATGTTCATAGTGTTAAGACAAAGTGCCAGCTAGTAGCATCTTTAATTTGCGCTAAAATCATTTCACGTCTCGGTTCCTAGTACATTTTGTATGTATAAGTTTCATGTTTTTTACGTCGCATTACATGTAACAATATTTCAGTCAGGCCAAAGATAAAGCAATCACACTATGATAGGAAAAGTAGCCGCAACAGGAACTACGAGAAGAGAATAAATTCATGCAACGGTGTAACCGCCTCGGTTGGGTCTGTCCTTGGGATCGACACCTCAAAAGACATGTCGACCTTTGGCTGGCGTTTCCCCTTCAACCTGTCGGCCAAAATACCTCTCCTGGTCATCGAAACGCCACTCTAAAGACCTCGCTGTCACAGTGGAGAATAGTACGTTACGATCTCGAGACTTTACAGTATTTTATGACGTGACATCATAGATGTTATATTTTTAAGTGAAGTCAGTCAAGTGTTGATTATTTCTAGTTTTACAGGAAATTTATCAGTATTGAATGCAGTAGAGTGTAGATCGATACCGCTCGGTGTAAGATCGAAATGCAAATCACGTGGAGTGTTCGGAACTTATCGCACACATCTAAATGGCCGTGTTCATCCCATGCTCAGCCATTGTAGAAAGCCTTGTGTGATTGATTGTATGTGTTTGGTGCCAGTCATACAGAGGTTATATAGGTTAAATGCACGAACCCTTTACACAAAAGAAACCTTTTCAAATTAAGTCTACGAAGCAAATGGTAATTTTCGGGGTTTGAACATGCCAATTAAAAAATATAATGAATTAAATGCGACTAGATAGCAAATTCTTTTCTTCACGTTAGCTAATAAAAGTTATTATATAGGTAATTAAGCATTTTAAGAAGTAGTGGATGCAAAAAATAAAAGGACTAAGTATTCGTGAACCCATGACTACTTATCATTTGAGTTTCATCAACTGGAAATTACATATTTTAAACCCTACCCATTTGTCTCCAGTTTTATTGAAAGATATGAAAGCAATGCACAATTCTGGAAGTATTTCGAAAATAATCAATGGACAAGAATGTTCAGAGAACGACATTCATAGATTTGATCAAACTAAATAAAACCTAAAAACTGTAGATTGCAATTCAAAGAACGACACTGTCATGCACATAGAAAGTTTTTTGAAAATAAACTCATCAAATACAAGCAATGTTTGCAACGCAATGCAAAAACCCACTGCAACAGTGTTGTAGGATGTAAATCGAGCATACAGTTGGGTTTTAGTGAAAGAGAGTTGGGGTGAAAAAGCAAATGAAAAATGCTAACCTTATCTTACATCATCTAAATGATCGTGTACATGAATGGTGTGGATCTCGACACAGTGATTGATTATAAAGACGATGTCATAGATATGGTCCGTATTGTGCTGTGTTCAAAGGTTAAAGCTTCCGATATTTGATAGAACAGATACACAGTAATATACAGTCTGGATAGGAAATTAGGAGGCCGTGGCGTGTACAACATCTAAAGTGTTCATGTAATATGGTAAGATGGCATCTGTAACTTGTACAGATCCGCAAAATCGTGTTACATTTACAAAACTGTAAACTGAAATAGGCTTCCTATAAATATAATATCTATAGGAGGATATACATGCAAATGTAACCAAGCCATGGCGCATTGTGTGATCACGTAAACTGAAAAAATGGTTTCGAAAACACCAATGCCACTAGAATGAGGCAAAGGAGAACAAGACTTATTCAAACCAATAAAGAAGATTCCCAGAGTAATACGTTAATGCTTGAAGGTGAGGTTAAAACGAATTATTGTGCACTTACTTTTTCACACATGTTCAAAGGATGGCACCAACGGTGAAAGAAATAGTATTCAAAATACCCTAGTGATCAGAAAGGTTGTTCTTAGAGTTTGAAAGGTCAAACAAATGTGTTTGTTTGAATTCAGAAACATATTAGAAAATACGAAGTCGTTAATGACGTACTACATGAACCTTATATCCGAAAACCATAATATATTGTTTTATCTTATATTTCATTTATGGATGTATGAGTGTTAGGGTTTGACCGGAAGTATGGTATATTTTTTGCTTTAAAACACATTATGTAATACTTAGATAAGTAAATTGTGTTGATTCACTTATTAGATCCCAAGAGTAATCTATTCTTATAAAAAGTACCAAAGAACATAGGCCTTATCAAATTATAACAGAGGGACTACATTTTGTTGCGGCGAACATTGACGTTGTGATGCGGCTTTGACGTACATAAAAAGTGACATTTTGCGTTGCTAGGGTAATTCCAAGTTAAATAACTTTTGAACGAATGGATGATATTTAATGAAATTTTGCAAGAACAATCCTCAAATCACATGGATTTTAATTTCCCTAATATGTATGTGTTATATGTTTTTAAAGTTGTAGGGCATACAGAAGAAGTACGCCTTACGTGAATCTTTGATCCAAAATTGTGAAAAAAGTAGTTTGGCAACCCATCATTTTTATTTGTTAATTGTATTCGTTTTTAAAGTCTCTGTCTTGGTGACAAATTAAGAGAGAGAAAATTAGATTTGGAAAAACATTCTTTAAGTCGATATATAAGAGAAATCATTAAATGTGTTGACATGTTTTTGGTATCTAGGGAATTCTATCCATTAATAGTCTGTAAAAAAAGAACAAGTAAATACATCTTGTCTAACTTGATATGAAATTTATATTTTATTAATATTGGTTTTAAATGAAAACTTTCTTTCTGGTATGCATGATAAGAGATGTGAACACATCTTGAATTCTTTGTAGAGAAATTCGTGAAAATACAATTTTAGCTATTTTCAAAGGCACTACTTTCGAGTGGCTCTAGAGGGAAAAAAGTGCAGCAACATATAATTTTTTTTAAAAGTAAATGTCTTAACATGACCTTATCTTTTTAAAAATCAACAATAGAAAAAAGTGATTTTATCAAATATTCGGGTTCTCAAACTCATACATCCTTAAGTGTAATATTTGTAATTATAAAGATGTCGCACTGTCATATCATTTATAGAAGGAAGCCTCATTGACATTTGGATCTTGCTAGAATACAACAATCAGTTGGGATATTAACAGACTATGGTCGCAGTAACTGACACTTCCTCCAAGCTATGAATAGTTTACAATTTCAAATGAAAAATCAATCGATCTGTTTAAGAGCGGATTGTTTCAGTAATAAACATCAATTAAAATTGACAAATAACTAAATTCGTTAGTTTTACACTTGAACAGTTCTATCTAAATTAGGAATATCATAATTGGGTGTCATTATTTTAAAAATTCGATCCAATATGGAGTAATTTTAAAGGACTTTGCCTCGCTCAGAATGGTGCAGTTTTTGTTCTTCGGCTTTCAAGATTCATTCCTATATGTCATGTATGATGTAATCAGCAACTGTTTTTACCGAATATCCCCAAGTGCAGCAAGAATCGAAGACTTTCTAATTCTTACTCTGCGAATAAAATTGTGAGACAGCAGTTGTTGCAAATTGTGTCTTTTGAATTGAAAAGACTTCTTTGACAAACTGTTTTTTCATGAAGAAAAGAAAAAAAATAACGTATCAGATTGATTTGTTAACACACTACATCTAGTTGTTGTCATCTGTTTCCATGGGCTATGTACACGAGTAAGCTGTAGCCTTGGATATGTGTTTTTAGTAAAAAATAGTTTGTTTCAAAATTATCTATGAAAACTATCCCCTTCAGATGTGACGTTAACTTATTCTAGGTGATTTTTCGAAAAAATTAAAACAATTGAAAACAAAACACGAATAAAAGCACCACCAGACAATGTTAACATCCTTTTTAAACACTTATTAAATTCATCCTGACATATAATTGACTTCGAGTGAGTTCATAAACAATTAACACTAAAATATCAATTGAACGAGGAGGTTATTGTGTGTAACTGACACATCTATATAATTTTGTACAAATTGTTCTCAATAATGTTTTTTGATAAATCTAATAATAATTCATTTAACAAATTTAATACATTGAATGTGGTAACATTAAGGGTAAAATTGTAATCCCAGTGTACGGCTTTTGTGTGTCCCTTATGACCTCATTAAGACCAAATGTAGTGTATAAAATGGAGACTTTGATCCAAATGTTTCTTATTAATACAATTTAAAGGAGAGATTCAATGCTGTTGAGTTCTATTAAAAGAAGAAACGTTGTCAATTTCAACAGCAGTTTTGTAAAATCATTATTTGGATTCTCTTGGGTTATTACGAATTTTTGTTTTTCCCGATTTAATCCAGAATTACCACTTATTTTAACAGAATGATGATCTTAGTACGGTCTCTTGGGAAATGTGGGTGTACATCTGACTAAGTAATTAAACATTGTAAATTGTTTTAATCGGAAAAAGAAATTACCGCGCCAGGTTCATAAGTTCATATGCGTCGGATTTAAAACAGAGCAAAATCTCAGTGCGAGAACAATTAGGGGTTAGAGATGAAACCGTGCTACGAAATTACTTTTACAAGTAAGAAAATTAACACAAGGCTTTTCATATCTAAGTGATGTGATTGTATCTGCTACAGAAGGCGAGCTAAAAATCGGTAACACTGACCATAGTGACAACTGTATGAATACTGACCATAGTGACAAACAGTATGAACAAAGTTACCATTGATGATTTCCAGAATTATTAAATTGAACAAATTATGTACATGTACCACTTATGCAAATAAAGTTGTATCATTACTATTTGATAACTTTTTTGCGTTTTCTTTGGTGGCAAATCGCTGATCCAGTTGTCATTTCGATTGTCTTTACTTATTCAGTTTAAGGTGTTAAGGATATTTTAGACTGCCAGCTGGAGGCCGATTTGGTATTTCCTCTTGGTGCCAGTTATTGCCGATTTTAAGGTAACAGTGTATTTTCTTGACGTTTAAGTTAATTTGACGTCACCATGAACAGGTGTATGCTGAACCTTTTCTGACAAAATGTATAATATTTCCGGTAAGTGCTTAAAAATGTAAATAAAAAAATATTTGCTGTGTAGGTCATCATTTCTGAACGTATATAGATTCTAAAATGTGCTTTTATTATCGAGTCAAGTGAGGAAAGGTATACTCAATAAGAACACACATGCAATGATATGTAGACATTGCATTCTACTATTAAACAACAATATCATGTAAACTTTGTCATTCGCAGTTGTGGTTAGAGGGGGGAGGGGGGGGGGGGTGGGTTATGGTGTTTTTGAAACTTTTAAAACGCGTTTGACAACAGTGCATTATCATTCTGTCTCGAGATGTATATTCAGCTC
>JAUMGZ010221571.1:0-11438 GCA_032359645.1 Pododesmus macrochisma
AGTGAGACTTTCTATACCTGCCACGTCTGATCCCCCATAAAGAGTGAGACTCCCTATACCTGCCAAGTCTGATCCCCCATAAAGAGTGAGACTCCCTATACCTGCCAAGTATCCCCCATAAATAGTGAGACTCCCTATACCTGCCAAGTCTGATCCCCCCTAAATAGTGAGACTCTCTATACCTGCCAAGTCTGATCCCCCATACATCGTGAGACTCCCTATACCTGCCAAGTCTGATCCCCCATAAAGAGTGAGACTCCCTATTTTTAGACTAAAATTCTGGTCATTCATGTGTTATCTTCTCTTGATAATTTGGTTTTCTCTGTCATTTCATGATACTAAAACATTGATTCCCCCATGGAATCTACAAATCTCCCCATTTGGAGATCTTCAAGGTTGGCAGGTATGACCCAAAGTACAATAAAAAATAAATTTATCCAGAGAGTGCATGCTTCATATATCATCATATTTTTATGACATTTACATGTATAAGTGAAAACTGGTTGCAAGAAATTCATACTCATACTTGCCAACTTTTCATGGGGGAGATACCATGTGTCTTAATCTAAATTTGTCTAAAAAGTACTTTTAGTGCACACTTTTTGGCAAATGATAGTCTGAATTGACATACTCTCTGTTGCTTCATGCAATGTATTAATTTGACTTGAAATTAATAAGATTTAAGGAATACTGAAGATATGAAAAGTCAAAAATGAGGGTAATAATCGGTAGTCTCCCTCTTAAAGGGAGACTTGGCAAGTATGCATACTTTGTTACATTATTTTTACCTGCGTCGCCGAAAGGTGGACGTAGGTCTTGAAGCCACGTCTATCTGTCCGTCTGTCCGAAACACTTTTGGGCACTAAGTTTTTGTAATCTCGATCTCCTATAGGTTTCAGTAGATTTTTTTTCTCAAACATTGCACATTTATTACAGACACATTGAAATTGTGCACCTTCCCTTTTGGAGAGATTTGGTAAATTTTTTAGAAAAAATATCCTATGTGTTTAACTTAGTCAATTTTTAACATTTTCCTTAACATACAGCACTAAGTTTGTGTAATCTGAATCTCCTACAGGTTTCAGTAGATTTTTCTCAGACTTTGCAAATTTATTACAGACACATTGAAGATGTACACCTCCCCTTTTGGAAAGATTTGGTGCATATTTAGAAAAATTCCTATGCGTTAAACTTTCTGATGAATTTTCATAGAATTTCAGTGTGTTGAACTTAGCCAGCCAAATTTCAATGGATTTTTTAAACTTGTTTATTCTAGAGCTCCCAATAAAATAAATTTATTTTTCTGCATGCATAGTTTTAAAAGATATATTGTCATAATTGACCCAAGTTTGCCCTTGGCGAGGCAGGTTAGGGCCAAATGGCTCTTTTTACTATGGTAATTTCACTCAAACATGTTATAGACATTGTGGAATTCTGAGATTTTCTTTCATGCAATATTCATATATCAATAAATGAAGCAAAATAATGGAATGTTTAGCATATAAATTGTCCTTGTCAACTTGAAACTTTAAATATGTCATGCTCAAATAACTTACAGTATTAATTGGTATTTAATATCCCTTCAACTCATGTCTAAGTAATATCAAGACTGAGTCTGCTGGTGACAGTCCACACTTATGGCGACTTTATAGTGCTGTTTCAATGAAATATCTGGCTACAGACACATTGACAGGATACATCACTCAGTCACATTATCTTGACTCTGAGCAAACCAGTCCTCCTCCTATCCAGAATGCTGAGCCCTCAGTAGGAAGCCAGGTGATTACCAAATTTTAATGTCTCAGGTGTGATGCATCCTGGGATCCAACCTGGGACCTCCTGCACACAAAGTGAACACTCTCCAACTGAGCTACCCTGAGCTGAGTAAATAATTACTCTGCAATCATCCATTAACTTGGTTTATTGTTGCTACTCCCCAAAACGGTCGTACGTTTAAGTGTCATGGAACCTTTGTTTATTGTATCCTGAAGACTTGTAGTTTGACCTAAACAAAATTGGTTTCTGTCAGATTTCCAAGATGGCTGCTGTGGTGGCCATTTTGAAAATCTTATTACTACTCCTCCAGAATGGTAAATGCTACAAGTTGACTCAGTTTGTCAATGAAAACAACTCGTACACCATTTTGATTGTTTGCCTGATTGTATATTTACTTTTGAATTTCAGGGTCTCATCAAAATTCGAGGGGATCAGTGCTGGAGAGATCTGACATGTATGAACTATCATTATGAAGTATGTATTATGTTACAAGGTCTATTTCCTTGTTTTATGTCACTTTATCAATCTTCATTCTTTAATGAACAGAATAAGAATAACTTAGTGATAGGAAGAGAAGTGTTACCAGAAAAAAGGAAAAACATAGCAATAAAGATAGGAGAGTAGGAGTCATCCATGCAATGATGTTACCGCCTATTATCAACTCTTAATCCAGTTGGTGCAATGTTTTATAGGCATTATTGTGTTATAAACATTAATAAAGCGTGTATATTGTTCTTGTTATTCCGTAGTATTTAGATACATCAACCCATTGTAAATAATTCACAAAAAAACATATTTTTGAGGGACTGAACCATTCAGTTATTGCCCTTTTCCAAACAAGTCAGTGCAGAAATTTATGATGTGAAGATACGTCAAAAGGTGAATCTTTACATCCTGGTGCATGTACTCCCCTTTGAAATCTTTCTTCAAAAGCCAACATGTTTCTAGCCTTCAATATGGGGTTTCATTGTACTTTTTAATCGCATCTGAAGATATCACCTTTTCGAATAAGTGATATCTCCTATTTAAATCGGTGACATCACTAATTTGAACAGGTGATATAACACTCCTAAATTCCAAATACATGAAGGTGATATCACTCTTTTATTTTGGGTAGGTGATATCACCTGTTTGATTTGAAGATGTGACCTATTTAAATAGGTGGTATCACCAGATGGGTTTAAAAGTAAAACAATGACCCATACGTCTACATACAATATTGTTGAGAAACTTTTCATTCTAATTTGCCTATCACTTTTGTTAACTATTTAGCTCCAAGAACACATCATATTCTAAATTTACTCTTTTTATTTTGAGACACAACCAGTGCCTAACCCCATGTCGTATTTTATGCACCAATCACCAGAGGCGATGCATAAGTTTGAAACCATGTCCAATCATATCGTAGAACTCATGGCACCATGGCTGCTGATCCTGACAAGAAGATTAATGATGGTTGGTGGAGGTGTGCAAATCTTATTTCAGGTAATTATCATAAAGTTTTCTATGTTGTGTCAAGGTGAATTACATCCCAATGTTTACTGTTCTTTATTGTTGAGTAAAATGGTGGAAAGGGGCATAAAAAATAACTAAAAATTCAAGCACTGTGGTTACCTGCAGCTCATAAAACACGTACAGTCCATAGTAGGAGACAAAACAGTCTTTATTTAAGACATTAAGAATACTTAAACCCCCATTTAATTTAATCTTTTTAAAAGTAACATTTAATAATATATTTTGTAATGTCAGCAGTTGTCCTCTAAAATTGTAGAGTTTGTTTTTGTGAAAGAGTTTATTTCTGTTATGTTAAATTAAAGTGAATTTCCTTGTGGTCATTTGAAATGTGCTATAAAGGTCAATACTTTACATCTATGTAGAATTTGGCTGACTTTTTTTGCTTTATAGAGACATCATTTTCATCATTCTGTGAAGGAGAATTCCTCTTGAATATAGATTTTATGTAAAAATTTATACATAGTTAAATACACTTTTCCGAGTTAAAATATTGGCCAAAAATGATGTGTTAGAATTAACGGTGCATCCCTGAAAGATAATGCAAGTGACATTACACCCTAAAAAGCACTAAGTTGACTAAGCTTGCAATCCAAAAATGTACACAATGCACAAATAAAACCAAGGTTTATAAAAGAAACCGTAATAATCAGTTGGTCCACATATATTGGGAGATAACTCTTACACAACACTTGTTTTAATGTATTTCAGGTTGTTTTAATTATAAGTGGTAACCTTAGTTTTTTGAATTGGTTAACTATATTGCCCAGTCTGGCCTGCTTTGATGACAGGAGTGTAGCCTGGATGTTCTCAAGCAGACGACATTCAGTAAAATGGCAGGTGTTACAGATACAAGCAGAAGAGGCTGCTGGGAAATACTCTCATAAACCAGGTAGGACAGGATTGTGAAAGACACATTCACGTTGTATTTGCTTTAAAATGAAACCAAGAGCAAGACTAAAGAACACATTTTTTGTAATTTTAGTTCAAAATAAGAGCAAGAGATAAAATTCTAATGCTATTCTAGTTTCTTTAAGAGGGGAACAGAGGAAACTTAGGATTTTTTATTTATTTGAGAAAAAAAAGTGTCTTATCAATGTAACATAAAGATAGGATAACATAAAACAACTATAATTGATGAAAAAAATATTTTAATATTTATTAACACATTCTTTTTTGCTTTGTTTGTTCCTTACGTCCTCAACAGATATTTTGATTATGATTATTAACTGTCTTATTCCAGGTAGATATACAAGAAGAGTATTTAACATCTCGCTAGGAGTACTAATAGCCTACCTGAGCATTCCTGTGGTACAGAATCTCATGTCATCTCGACAGGCCATGAACACTTCATTCGATCCTCTGAGGATTGTCAACACTTATGGAGCATTTGGAAGGTAAATCTTGAAAATGCTATTGCCATACATTGGAATACATGACTAAACTACTTAATGACCTAACTACGGTGCAACCTGCTCTAGCTACCACCTCTATATAGAGATCGTCTGTACTTAAAGACCAATAAAATCAGGTCACTTAAAGTCTAAATACACTTATTTTTACCTGTATATAAAGACCACCTCCATATAAGGACCACTTTTTTGTCCATCTGGAGCAAAGATCTGGGCCCCCAGGGGGCGCCACTAGGGGACAAAAAGTGGGGAAATTTGACAAAACTTCAAAAATCTTTTTCTAATAAACTAGAAGGCCTAGAGCTTAATGTTTTGGTGTGTATCAAATTTAGGGCATGGAGAACCAAGTTTGTTCAAGGCGAGATCCTGGGATCAAAAATATATTACGCTTTTTAGGGTCAAAGTTCAACACTATAGCAAATATGTTAACTATTCACATTATTAACTTCTTGTCCAAAATTACTGGACCAATTGCATCTAAACTTGGTATGAAGTAACCCTAGGGAAGGGGATTCAGATTTGTTCAAATGAAGTGACAGGGCCACTTTGGGGTCCAAAAAGGGGAAAATTTGACAAAATTTCAAAAATCTTCTTCTAATAAACTAGATTGCCTAGAGCCTAATGCTTTGGTTTATAGTAACTTTAGGACATGGAGAACCAAGTTTGTTCAAGGCGTGACCCTCGGGGGAAAATGTTACACATTTTGAGATCAAAGTTCAACTCTATATAAATAGCAAGTATGATACTTTTTCACATTTTCGACTTCTTATCCAACATTACTGGACTAATTTCATCCAAACTTGGTAGATGTCATCCTTTGGGGAAGGGGGTTCAGATTTGTTCAAATGACATGGGCTCAGTACCCTGGGAGGGTCACTTGGGGGCCCAAATGGGAAAAATTTGATAAAATTTCAAAGATCTTTTTATAAAAGTTGAAGGCTTAATGCTTTGGTTTAAAGTAATTTGAGGGTATGGGAACCAACTTTTTTCAAGGTATAACCCTACAATCAAAAGCCAAAAATTTACATATAGGCCCATTCAAACCAGATGGGCATTAAGGCCCAATAGGCCTCTTGTTTAAGTTGCTTGGGTGGTCTTTATAGACAGGTACATATTTCAGCAGTGTAACTATAGATCAGTGTAATGTGGTCATGTTGAATGATATGGAACATTAAGCTTGTGAGGGAGACCTGTAACACATCAAAAGTTTTATGAAGAACAGCATGAATAATACTTATGTCAGAAACTCCTGCCAGACTTTCCAATTATAATTGAAAACATTTATGTAAGGGAGACGTTCCAAACAACATGGAGAATATTTATGTGAGGGATATCTGCCAAACAGGCCTAGTCTAATGAAGAACAGCACAGAGGAATATTTATTTGATGAAGACTTGTGAGATAGTTTAGATCTAAAGAAGAACGATGTGAATAACCATGGAAACCATCAGTGTAAGGGATACCTACCAGACAATCCAGGTCTAATGAATAACAGCATGAAATCTGTCTATAGTAGGAACATCTACAAGACAGTCAACTTCTTATTCCAAATTCTGGTCACCAAGGATCATCAAAACACAAATAAAGATTTGTAGGCATGTGTAGTTTTGAATAAAACTTAGCTAGTTATTTTAAAAGGTTTGATGACAGGATGTAATTTTATATGTTTTCTGGTTCTTCCAGTTATATTACTAATAATTTCTATCCTCTGTTCAAGAAACAAATATTGTGGAATGTGATAGGTGCTGTTTTGTAGGCACCTGAAATGAATTTGCTTGGAGCTATTTTGTCCTCATTTTTATGTGCTACAAAAAATGTAATTGGAATTACAACAAAACACCATAAGATAATCTTAATATTTACCTTCCTTAAAAAAAACAATGCTTTATTGTTGGGTAAAAGATTATAAATGTTGAAAATAGTGTCTGTGAAAAAGCAAATTATACATTTCCTTGCTGTTTTGGGATACTGAAGTAGTCTAAATTATTAATGAAACTCTTCTTTCGGCCCTAAACACATACATATTATCAAAAATGACCTTGATATTTGTGAAACATTTTAGTCATAACATAAAAACTTACTAGGTCATTGAAAGTTTAAGAATAAGAGTTAGGTAATTACCTCCCCTTGAAGATGAATTGGGTTGCATTATAATTTGTAGCTGCACATTTACCATGTGATATTATATGGTGATCAATATTTTTCAGTGTTACCAAGGAAAGAACAGAGGTGATATTTCAAGGCACATATGGTAATCCTCATGATCCAAAGGTCAAGTGGGAGGAGTATGAGTTTAAATGTAAACCTGGCAACATTACAAGGCGGCCATGTTTGATTTCACCCTACCACTATAGACTGGATTGGTTACTCTGGTTCGCTGCCTTCCAGGTTTGTAATGCATGTCTTGTCATCTGTGTGCTGAGAAAATGACTGATTGTAAGGTTTGAAAATCTTTAAAATAATATATTGTAACATTTGCTCTTTAAATTGTTTTTAACAAAAATTAGTCTCAAGGTATTCTGTAAAAGTGAACTGAATGTTTTTATAGTATGCAGGTACAATGTATATTATAGATATAATTGGTCAACAATGATGAAAAAGTGACCCTGTATACTGTGCATATTATAGGTAATAAAAGTTAATACCTAAGATGTTAAAAGTAGGTAATCTTACTTCTTACAAAGCATTCAGCATTTATGGGTTGGAGAAGAACTGGTCGGTTGGCTCATCGTTAGGATATTGTGACCAAGTGAAGTATCATCTCAATGTCTGCGGCTTGATATTTCAGTGAGACAGCACTATAAAGTCACCATAAGTATTCACTGTCATAAGCAGACACTGTCTCTATCTCACCTAGACATGTGTTGAAGGGGATATTAAACACTAACAAAACAAACAAACCTGCCATGTTTTAACAAATAACATGATATCCTTATGTAGGGTAGATAACTCCTGCTAGAGAGTTTCATGCATCTGCATGTTTGAATTGTTTAAATATTTACTTTTTTTCTTCACCAGAACTATCAACAAAATCCATGGCTGGTACATCTAGGAGTCAAACTTCTAGCCAATGAGGAGGAAATAATGTCTCTCATTGAAAAAAATCCTTTTACAGGAAAAGATCCCCCAAAGTAAGTACTTAGATGAGACCTACTGGACAACTGGTTTTGTAGGTAACTTTGGCTCAAAGGTAGAACATTCGCTTTGTGCTGGTCTGCTGGTGTTAGAATCCTAGTTGGGGTTTTTGAATTCTGGCCGCATCAAAACCTAAGACGTTTGAATTTGGTAATCTTCTCAATCTCGGCTAAGGGCTAAGCATTAATGGGTAGGAGAAGGACTAGTTGGCTTGGTGTCAGGATAATGTGACTGAATAAAGTATCATGTCAGTGTGTCTGCGGCGTGATATTTCAGTGAGAGCGCACTATAAAGCCGTTATAAATATGCACTGTTACAAGCCACTGTTTCGATATGACCTATATGCGAGTTGAAAGGACATTAAACCCTAATAAAACAAACTGTAAGTGACTTTAGGATTAAATGTTGAATTAGATGTCATAGCCTGTGTAAAATGAATTTGTTTTAAGAAAGATTGGTTGGTTCAGTGTCAGGATAATGTGACCGAGTGAGGTATCATGTCAATGTGTCTGTGGTATGATATTTCAGTGAGACAGCACTATAAAATTACCAACAGTGTGCACAGTCACAAGCAGACACTGTCTTGATGTGACATAAACGTGAGTCAAAAGGGGTTTTAAACTATAATAAAAACAAACAATTAGACAAGTGAATCAAAATACTTTAACTGTGTGTGCGAGTTTGCTCATGAAGAGTATTTTAAAGGAATAAAATATAATAATATCATATTTTTACAATACTTTGGTAAACTTTTTCTTTGAAGACCTTATTTTCTGAATGCCCCCACATATTCTATTTAAATAAACATAAAAAAACTTTATTTCAGAATCTACCTTTAAAGTATTCACTGTGAAAATTCAGTTCAGCCAGAAATCCCCCTCATAGCTCAGTAAAGCTTAATATAGCTGGATAAATTCTACCTTATTCATGTATTGTTCATGTACTTTGATATTTTGTTAGGTTCATCAGAGTGGAACATTACAGATATAGCTATACAAAATTAGGCAGCAAAGCGGCCAAGAAAGGACAATGGTGGAAAAGACGACATATTGGAAACTACCTACCACCAATATCTCTAGATAGTATCGAAAGTTTTATGAAACAAATGGATTATGAAATGCCAAGAAGAATAAGTTCAAGAAAACTTAAAAAAAAGAAATCTTAGAGTTCTGTTAAGTAACTGTGTGTTGATGTGTGTTTTTGTATTTCCTTGTGTGTGTGTGTGTGTGTGTGTGTGTGTGTGTGTGTGTGTGTGTGTGTGTGTGTGTGTGTGTGTGTGTGTGTGTGTGGTACTGATACAACACTATTTGTTAACAATTTGACACCAGTTTAATGTTTTACTACTGTTATTTTCATATTTTGGTGAAAGTGTGGTCCTCACTAACTTCCTGCATATTCTCTGAAGCCATGATACATCTGGTAGATTTATGAAGAAGAGTTATTGCTAAATACATGTATATATATATATATTTATATACAGTTTAGATCTGTGCTTTACCAATGCAAATATATTTTTAAAACTTTTTATATTTATTACATCTGTACATCAACAAATTTAATTATTTACAAAAAAATATTGCTTATTATTTTACCCCCCATTTTTTTTAATTTTTTAAATGAAATATACAACTGTATCGTAAAGATTTATTTTAACCAGCGCCGCCATAGGGGAAGCAGGTCTATTAGCCGCTCTGTCTGTCTGTCTGTCCGTCCTTTCTAAACACTTTGGGGCACAAATTAAGTTTGTGTAATCTGTATCTCCTACAGGTTTCAGTAGATTTTTTTTTATCAAACTTTGCACATTAAGTACAGACACATTGAAAATGTGCACCTCCCCTTTTGGAGACATTTGGTGAATTTTTAGAAAAATTCCTATATGTTGAACTTAGTCAATTTTTTTACACTTTCATTAACATGTGGTACTGAGTTTGTGTAATCTGAATCTCCTACAGGTTTCAGTAGATTTTTCTCAAACTTTGCACATTTATTAAAGACAAATTGAAGATGTGCACCTTCCCTTTTGGAGAGATTTGGTGAATTTTTAGAAGAAAAATTCCTATGCGTTGATTTTTCTGATGAATTTTTATAAAATTCCTATGTGTTGAACATTCTGATAAATTTTTATAGAATTTCTATGTGTTGAGCTCAGCAAGCCAGTTTTTAATCATACTTTACAACCTCTAGAGTACCAAAAGAGGGTCATGACCTGCTTTCGAAAATAAAAAAGAGGGTCATAACGCGTGACATACTTTTCGAACTGTCAATTTAGGGAAAATATGCTAAATCATACAATTCAGTTAATCATATATGCATATATTATTATAAGCTTGTGTTGTTTACTTGAAAGTTTAGTTACTAAATAATTTAAAGAGTTTATAATTTTAATTTGCAGCTTTCAATATACTGCATGATTGTGATGGTTTGGGTTCAAAGGCATTTTACATTAAATGCTCAAAACAAACAAAAAACAAAAAAAAGAAGACATGCTGTTTACCATCTTATATATAACTTTTTCAAACAACTTCACAAATTGTCTTCAATTCTAAGCAAAAAACATTACAGCAATTTTAAATGACTGCGGATTGAGTGCTTAGTTAGTTCTTATTAATTCAGAATGTATATATTTTACTATTGCCAACACCTGCAATGTACAGTATCAAGAATGGGGCAGAAATCAGTGTTGTCTTCTGACTGATAAACTTTAACTGGGATCAATATAAAATTATTTACAAAGGTATTCATTATTCAAAAATGTAGATAGAAATGTAAAATATTTTAACACCTGTGCAAGGTTAGTCTGATCGGAAAACAGGTAGGATAAAAGCAGGAGATGGATAAGTGCAAGGATGGGTCAGCATGAAATGAAGGTGTGAATGGATGGACTTGTTTGGATAATAAAATCAGGGGGAACTTAAGGTGTTCACCTGTTTTAAGGTGAGCTTGGTACCTGGACATTTAGAGCAATAAAACCAGCATGGGTTCAAATGTGAGATATTCTGTGTCTAACATAATTGATATGAATAAGACCACTGACCATGAGGTAGCCAGTCAGTACAGGAATATATTTTAGAAACGTGTTGCTGAAAGTGAATTGAGCACACAAAATTCACAAATTTTAAAACAATTTATTTTAACTTTTTAACAAGATATCAAGATAAAAAAATATTCTCTGCATCCAGCAGCATAACAAGTAGAATATACATGTTGCCATATTAATACAGATTCTCGAAGAAAAACATTCAACAGGATGACCACTTTCTCCTATGTGGGTAAGTGGTCGGTTTGAAAATGACCACAAAATTCATGAAATTCAAATTTAATTTTTTTTAACAAGATATCAAAATAAAAAAATTATGTCTGCATCTATCAGCATTACAGTAATTAAAATAGTATACACATGTTGCGATATTAATACGGGTTCTTGGAGAAAAACATCGCACAAGTTGACCACTTTCTCCAATGTGGGTAATCGGTCACTTTGAAAATGACCACAAAATTCATGAATTTCAAATTTAATTTTTTTAAATTTTTAAACAAGATATCAAAATAAAAAAATATTCTCTGCATCCAGCAGCATTTCAAGAAATAAAATAGTATAGGCAT
>JAUMGZ010221582.1:0-11438 GCA_032359645.1 Pododesmus macrochisma
CAGTCCACCAGCACGAAGCGAACCCCCTAACCACTGGGCCAGAAGTGCAACCAGGTGTCTGTGAAGAGTGAGTGTTTTATACTACTCTTGAGTCGTACGCAATAATGACAATATATTTGTACTAAAATTTAGAATGTATTTGAAAGCACTTTCCCATACATACATCTACAATGTTCCAACATTTCAAGTTCCTATCTCAAACAGTTGAGAAAAGGTTATTTGTATGCCCCTACCCCCTCTCCGATCACAGTATCCTAAAATAATTTGCTGTAAAATGTATAACTCATGATTATGCTTGATTTGATACGCTATAAGACTTTTAAAAAAATCTTAAAAAATAATTTAACCCCCTGACCTAACCCTCTCTGGCCCGGCCTCTAGGGGTCATATCAAAAATCCGAAATTGTTATGCACTTTCCCATACATACATCTACAATGTTCCAAAGTTTCAAGTTCCTATCTCAAACAGTTTAGAAAAGGTTTTTTATGCCCCTACCCCCTCTCCTATCACAGTATCCTTAAATAATTTGCTGTAAAATGTATAACTCATGATTATGCTTCATTTGATATGCTATAAGACTATATATTTTTTTACCCCTTAACCCTCAAGTGCCCTACCCCCCTCCGCGATCACCGTATGCTGAAATTATTTGCTGTTAAATGTATAACTCATGATTATGCTTGATTTGATATGCTATAAGACTATATATTTTTTTTTTAAATAATTTGACCCACATGACCCCATCCCTCTGGCCCGGCCCTTTAGGGTCATATTAAAAATCCGAAAGTGTTGTGCACTTCTTCACACATATATCTACCATGTACCAAAGTTTCAAGTTCCTATCTTCAACTGTGTAGGAGGAGTTACAGGGTAAGACGGACGGACGGACGCCGGAGACGATCACAATAGTCACAATCAGCAAAACTTGTTGATATGGATTTAGTTTTGATCAAGACAGATAGTAAACTGAATCTGATATAAAAAAAAAATTCTATTCTATTTGCATTTTATGGAACTCGTTTTGATTTTTGTATGTGTTCACCAAACGCTCTGTATATGAGAAAACGCGAGGTGTTTTAAAATGCCTTTTTATGACACAGAACTGATGTTATGCAATAAGAGGTGTTTGGTTGTATACAGTGTCTGTCTGTCTGTCGTTTGATAATACTTAATTCTATATAAATTATAATGTCACCTCTGCTGATGAGAACTGGTTTGTTCGAAACACGTGTCCAGAGGGATACGTTTAACAATTCCTGTTTTGACTACGCGCACATTTTTAAAATTTTGGCAAGACAATTTTGTATTATTGTTTGGGTATGGATTTTGTACATCATAACCATCGCGATTTTTTTCTGTCACCGTTTCCCCTTTGGCTCTGTAGCTTTGATTAACCGTAGTCTTGTCTATCCAATATTCTCTATAGCTTCTATTAATGACTGCTGCTTCGAGGCAAGATCTGGGGTGCGGGACGGGTGTGTCTCACACAGAGTATTGGCTCTTTCCTCTTATAAATACCATATTTATCCTAGGCATGTTTCAGATTGAATTACTGTATTATTGCCATTTAACATGTATAAATTGTTTACCATTGTAAACACCACTAGCGATTACTACAATATTTTATAAAAAAAAATCTACTTTCTACTAAAAAACATGTGTGCCCTTTCAGATATTATGTTGGGCCCTCTCTGTATGACTAACCCCTCTAAACTGATATTCTGTACCTCTGAAAAATGTCTATTTTGAATAAAAAAAATAAAATGCTATCTCCTTACAACAAGATAATTATGCCAGAAATATATACTTTCTTGTTATAACAAGAAACAAAACTCGTTATTACGAGAAAACTAACTCGTTATTGCGAAATAAGTATCCCATTATAAAGATTAGTTTTCTCGTTTTAAAAAGACAATGATTTCGTTATAACGAATGCATTGTTTGTCACCGCGAGATAATTCTCTCATTAGAACGAGATAGCAAATTCTTTTGTATTTTCCCATAGGTCCTTTCTAGACTTTTGTACTTTCTTGACTGGTACGAATACCAATTTTCATTACGTATATGCACAATATCTTTTCATCATAGACATAACCATCAGACAAGTGCTAAATCTACATGCTCCAGTGACGGACCGGCTTTATTTGAACATCACTATTAATATATAAAAAAAGAGTGGTGCAATCCAGATTTTATAGGTTTTAATATGGCATGTATATACTATAATTAAGTCTCGTTTGTTAAAAAACACTTAATTGACTATAAATTTGATCATTTGGGTCTCGCACGTCACGTTTTAAGTGCTCAGGAAGAGGTAAATTGGGCCTTGTACTAATATAGATTCAATAGATTATAAGATTTATTTTCAAAATCATTATAATTTGTACATCGCAACTCTATGTCATTCTCAAAAACTAATCTTGCATTTGTATATATACCCTTAGATCGATACACTTATCCGCAAATATGGTTAAATTAATGTTCTTTGTTTTATGCAATGAAAATCCGTCAATAATTTAATGAAAGATACCAACCATTCCTTGGCCGAAACTGAAAAAGTCCTAGTCAAGCAGAATACATAATTGTAGCATTTCATAAAATTTTGCAAAGCTTAGCACAGTTCTTAAAATAAACCAAGAAATATCATGAAAATAAGAAGTCGTCAGAAAGGTTTAGCCAGTCAGATGTCTGATGGCCACAGCAGTAGATCGGGTTCAGCCAAAGAGATGTTTGATGGCCACAGAAGTAGAAAGGGTTCAGCCAAAGAGATGTCTCATGGCCACAGAAGTAGAAAGGGTTCAGCCAAAGAGATGTCTGATGGCCACAGAAGTAGAAAGGGTTCAGCCAAAGAGATGTATGATGGCCACAGAAGTAGAAAGTGTTCAGTCAAAGAGAGGTATGATGGCCACAGAACTAGAAAGGGTTCAGCCAAAGAGATGTCTGATGGCCACAGAAGTAGAAAGGGTTCAGCCAAAAAGATGTCTGATGGCCACAGATGTAGAAAGGATTCATCCAATCAGATAACGTATGTCCACAGATTAACAAAGTGTTCAGCCAATCAAATGTCTAATGGTTATTTAATATTGCATTCAGTATTGTCAGACACTTATTCACAAATGGGACAATACAGGGCACATCTTCATCAAGTTTCATAAAAATCTATGACAATCAAGAGTCAGAGCTCTCATATACATAAACGATAGGGTAAGACAACATCGGACACAAATGTGAAAAGGAACCATGGATGGTATATCTTAGTTAAGTTTCATGAAAAAATGGTCATTGGTCCTTGACGAGAAATCGAAAATGGATTAGCCAATCAGTAGCAGTCATGGAGGTTATTTTGAGTTTGGCAACGCCAGCATCAGTTTAAAGGGGATCATTTAAGGAATATGTACACAAAAACAAGTTAAATCAAGTATGATGTAAACCTGGCTAATGCTTCTTGACAAATTGTCGAAAAGGTCTTAACAAATCAGAGGCCATGGCTGGAAAATTCGATTGAGTTAAGCAACGTTTGACACAATAATGACACAAGTAGACCATGCAAGGAAAGCTGAAAGCCTATCCAATAATTTTTGAGTGTTTGTGGCTACCGACCCAACCTCATAAAATTGGGCAAACCAATAACACAGCATTTTCTTATAACATAATCCGTTTGAAATTGAACATTACACGAGAAGAGGACATTTTCTGTCTTTCTTTAAATTTGCCATAAATATTTGTTCATCCTTTTTTTCGCTTTATATTAAAGTTCTTTAAAAGTTTAAATATTGTATATCTGTGATGAAAACAAGTATATACGTCAAACAAAAACGTATAGAATAAAATCGACACAAACAGAAACACTTGTGACGTTTAGTAATATGATCACATGTATGTATATGTAACTTGTACTTTGTGCGTGTAAACGTTTGATATTTAAATTAGCACGGATCATTGTGCGCGGTTACTATCTACCCGGTATATTAAATAACAGTTCAGCAGTCTGTTAGTTGTGATGGAGAATCAGCACATTTAGTTACTGAAGTCTTGGAGTGTTATCCTTTGAAGAAACATGGACGAACAACCTAAGGGGCATGTATGTACACTTATTTTATTTGTTTAATTTTGTGTTGAAATGCATTTTATGTTTAGATGGGTATTGTTTGATAGATAAAGAGTGAAAAGTTTTAAGATATTAGAATGCATTCATCAGTATTATTTAAGAAATGTTTTTTTGCAAATAAGCCGTCTAGAATTTGCAATACAGAAGATTTATTTTGACAAGCTTGATTTTACAAGCGTAAATGTCTCCAGAACTTTTAATTTTGCACACAATGGCTAGGTGTTGTCGAAACTTTGAAGACCATAATCCCATATCAATAATACTATATCCGCAAAATTACATATATGAAAATCTCCACATTAATGCAATATTAAGGTTCAAAAATGAACGCTGTAAAAACTTTAACGTAGTTTATTTTTAAATGCTTATCAAGGTCCTGACCTGTCATTTTTGCTTATTCGAAGTAATTCCAAAGTGCAACATACTAACATTCCAATGTAACTGACTTAGTCGTCACCGATATATAATAATTTGTTTAAACAACATTTCAAAGTAAAATACACATTTTCATTTTAAAAAAGTATGTCTTAAAAGTTGAATGGTAAAAAGATTTTGTTACTCGTGATAACAATTCAAGCATAAAATGTTCAGAGAATGATAGTATTTCTTTGATCTTCCATACAAAACGTGTACTGCAGACAAACTTTAAAATTTTCTTTACACTGAAAGAGTTGTTAAATACACTCTATTACGCCGTCATCCTAGCGTTGTCTGTGTGTCTGAGTTGCACTGTACAAGGATAGTATGTTGTTAGGCTTCAGTAAGTATGTATAGTCATGTAAACCTGTTGTAAATACTGCCTCTGGCGGCGAAGGATATAATAAAGATGAAATGTGACTAAACATCTCTTAGGTATACATAAGTTTATTTAACATCTAGGGCATTAGATGAATTTTTACAAGGATATACCGCCAATAAGTATGTCTTTTGGAAAAAAGATATTAAATAAAAAATTCTTACACTTGATTTGAAATGGCGTATATTACCACTATAAAACCTCTGAGTAACGCGCTTGAATAATACATTTTTGTCAATTAGACACTAAGAAATTATAGTTATTAGGTCATGAAAAATAAAAGACTATTTATTTTAAGTTAAGGTTACTTATGAGGGGAGCCCGAACATATACGCATTATACCCATGAGCGTATATTAAAAGTTTCTCAAAGTCATATGTATCATTCAAAAACGCACTAGCGGGCAAAATATAGGGCGTAAACTCTTATGTGGGGGGACAAGCCCCTGGATCACCCCAGCTTACAGCTGATCGTAGCTCGGCAGACGCGTGCGTATATTTGTGTATTGTCTGAAGGCGCCTTAGGCCTATAACCTTGGTATATTTAATTAACATTCATTTTCTATATCTACATTAGCATTTGGACCAAAGCTCAAAGGTGGACTTTTCTTATACAAAGTCCGCCCGTCGTCGTCCGTCATCCGTCCGTCTAACCGTCGTTGTCGTCGTAAACTCTACACATTTTCGACTTCTTCTCCGAAACCACTGGACCAATTTCATCCAAACTTTGTAGGAAGTATTCCTGGGGAAAGGGGTTCCCAATTGTTCAAATAAAGGAGCTCGGTTACAATGGGGTGCCACTAAGGGGTCAAAAGGGGCTCTTCTTATAAACTAGAAGGCCTAGAACTTAATGCTTTGGTATATATTAAATTTAGGACACGGAGAACTAAGTTTGTTCAAGGCGTAATACTAGGATCAAAAATAGATTACGAATTTTAGGGTCAAAGTTCAACTCTATATAGTAAATATGTTAACTTTTCACATTTTTGTCTTCTTCTCCAAAGCTTCTGATCCAATTTCATCCAAACTTGGTAGAAGTCATCCCTTGGGGAAGGGAGTTAAGATTTGTTTAAATGGCGGGACTTGGCATTCAGGGGGTGCCAGTATGGGGGTTCAAATGATGGAAATTTTGCAAAATTTCAAAAATCTTCCAATAAAATTGAAGGCCTAGAGCTTAATGCTTTGTTGTGTAGTAACTTTTGGGCATGAAGAATATTTGTTCAATGCGTAACACAGGGATCAAAACTAGGTTACGCGTTTTTAGGTCAAAGTTCAACACTATATATATATATACATGTATATCAAATATGTTAACTTTTCACATTTTCAACTTCTTGTCCATAACTAGTAGACCAATTTCATCCAAACTTTGTTGAAGGCATCCCTGGGGGAAAGGGGTTCAGATTTGTTCAAAAATGAGGGGGCTCGACCGCCAAGGGCCACATTTTTGGGGCCCAAAAAGGGAAAAATGACAAAATTTCATAAATCTTCTTCTTATATACTAGAAGGCCTAGAACCAAGTTTGTTCAAGGCGTGACCCTGGTGTTAAAAATAGGTTACACGTATTTGGGTCAAAGTTCAACACTATATATATATATATAGCAAATATGCAAAATTTTCACACTTTCGACTTCTTTTTCAAAACTACTTGACCAATTTCATTCAACCTTGGTAGAAGGCATCCTTAAGAGAAGGGAATTCTGATTTGTTCAAATGAGAGAGCTTAGACCCCAGGGGCGTCACTTGGGGGCCAATTATAAACTAGAAGACCTAGTGTTTAATACGTTTGTATGTAGTAACTTTAGAGCATGGAGAACCATAGAGTTTGTTCAAGGCAAGACCCTGTTGTCAATAGTATTCAAAAGCCAAAAATATACTTACAGGCCTTTTTCATCCTGATTGACGTTAAGGCCAATGGGCCTCTTGTTGTCGATTGCCCCTTACCACAGAAAATGATAAAACATCTTTCTTACGGTATCTGTAAATGATTGAGAATCTTAATAGTCACTGTTCTTTGTAATTAATATTCTTATATTCTTGACAAAAGTATCGTAGAGTGAAAATCACAGTATGTTTTAAGACGTGATGGCTTTGGCGCGACTTTAATAAGCAAAAACAAAAGCGAGACATACAATGATCATAACGCGAGCATCGTAAGTGATTGTAACCATATGTGTTATTTTGCATCACTAATAATATTTCTTTTATATCTATTGCTTTTATTATATGTATGAATATATTTCAAATTAAAAGAATGACGCTTTTTTATAAGAATTCCCATGACATTCCTTTATTGAAACAAACAGTATTAATAAGGGGCGGTTCCAAAGTTTTACTTAAAGGGGGCCATACCTACATGGATGGTGTAACAACAAATCTTAACAGGCAAACATGTTATTCAGTAGACATATAGTGGATTTAAAACAAGGGGCCCATTGGGCCTTAACGGCCACCTGAATACATTTACATTGCAAGAATATGTTGCAACTAGATTTAATGACGATTTTTACATAAGTAACAAAGTCAGTACACTGTATATACAGCTTAAAACTATGGCAAGCCATCGTGGACAAAATAGAGGATTTTTTAATATTAATAATTCATTTATTAATATTTATAATTCTTTTTTAATATAAATAAATCATTTATTAATATTAAAAAATCATTTATTAATATTAATAAATCATTTATTAATATTTATAATTCCTTGGCTCATTTTTTAATATTAGAAAATGATTTTCTAATATTAAAAAATGAATTATTAATATTAAAAAAAAATGATTTATTGATATTTATAAAGTGCATAGCATTTTTAATATTAAGAATTCATTTATAAATATTAATAATTCATTTATTAATATTAATAATTCATTTATTAACATTAATAATTCATTTATAAATATTAAAAAATCATTTATTAATATTTATAAATGAATTCTTAATATTAATAAATGAATTATTGGTATTAGAAAATCCCTATTTTTGTCCACGATGGCTTGCCATAGCTACTGGCGTTTCTACAAAGGTAATTCACTATTCAAGACTGTCCTCAATTGAGTCAATTCCATGACGTCAACGTGAGATGATTGTTGTTGATATCTAAATGTATGAGGCTGGGATTTGAATTGCTTAACGTTTCGGTTCTGTATTTAGGAAGTTGTATAGTCGCCACCACGATAATACAGACAGATTGACCAGTCCGCTTCTGAAATTTTTTAAGATATACGTGTACATGTAGTCCTTATTTCTAAGTTAAATCAATTTCATTTATATTCTATAATAATGTTACCTTTGCCTGCTGACGAGGACTGGAATGGCCATAACAGTTGTCGTTAATTATTTTGTTTTGACTGCACGCACTACTCGATTATCACAAAATATTTCACAAAGACATTTACATCGATTTTACGTATCAAATTTATTTTGGTGCGCCTCGGGACATTGCTTCGGGACATCATGGAGGGTGACACATGTGTAATAGGAAACGCTCACTCATTCTTTGTGGACACCTGGTTTCACTCTTAACTGTTAATAGAAGTTGTTCTGATGAACACAGTCACATGTTAACACAAAAATGCAGGGTCATGTCGACATAAAAATATATGTTAACCCAGTAATTGATTAATCCATCGTCTCAAACCCAGTGCGGTGGCCCAGTGTTTAGGGCGCTCGCTTCGTGTTGGTAATCTAGTGCTAGATCCACGGTCGTTGGATCGAATCCCGGTCGGGTCAAAACCTAAGACTTTAAAATTAGACAATCTCCTCGCGCTCTGCCAAGCGCCCAGCATTACTGCGAAGGAGGACTGGTTTAACCATAAAAATGCTTACAAAGTTGTGAAATCATAAAAGAACGCTTTTAATTTGAGTCATATGATAAAAAGAATCTGAAATTCGTTTCCACTGTATATGAAATTTATAAACTCGTCATGAATATTCATTTTAGCTCGCCAAGGCTCGCTAAAATTAAGAAAATTCATGATTCGTTTCATAAATCCCATATGAAATGGAAACTCATTACAGATCCTCTTTATATCATAAGTATATTATCGTTATTGAAACAAAATGGGAAGTTGGAAATTGTTCTTTTGAAAAAATAATCACTTGCTAAATTTTAAGAAAAAAAAGATAATAGCTGGTCAAGTAGTTCTGTTCAATTATGTTGTATTTTTACAATATAAATAGTAGCTAATTTTCCAGATGTCCAAGACGGCATCTTAAAGTGCTGAAACGTTTTTTGTTTTTTTTATTTTTTTTTTTTTTTTATTTGCGTGCCGTCGAAACGACTGGATTATGACTTGTTTCAATCAATAGTATGATACGTTGTCGAACCTGGGCAAAGTCGGGGAGGGGTTATTGATTGAAAAAAGTGACTGTGGATTACGGATACCGAAACGTCTAACGATCGCGAAGTATCCAGAAAATCGACTACCTTCAAGTACTTTCAGCTATTGGGCACCTTACTAATCAATTCATGTCTGACATTTCATAATGTAAAACTATATGTGGAATAATATTGAAATATCTTATCTACATGGGATATAAAAACAAACATATATATTGATCTATAGATCTAACGTTAATTGTAGCACCATATCCATGTTCCAATCCAGATTGATCTGTGTCATATAACAAAGTGACAAAAATCATTTAATGCGAACATTCCTGGTTAGGGATAGATAAAATCAACTTTTATGTAACTGCCACCGGATGAGATTAAAGGAAACCAGGATCTTTTTTTTATAGCTAAGGTATGCTATAGTAATACAGGAAATAATAATACCGATAAGACGATCGTGCCTTTTTCAAATGACCGCCATTTATCGAAGGGAGAGATGAGGTAAATGTTATTGAACCAATTTTGGGCCCTGATGGGCATACAAAGAATTAGGAAGCCAAAATTTTACGCCATAAAATTACTATACAATCTAACATGATTGAGTGTGTCTAAAGCTAGATTTTTTTTGAAACAATTAGAAAGATAATTACACAGTTTTAGTAAAACAGTATTGTCTTCGTTAGTTGAAATCCACATATATCTCTCTTTATCAGACAGGTTTTGAAAATGCTGATTATTTGTGGATAACAATAGCTAAATCGTTGGATAGACTGGCTTTTCCCCTGTTCGATTCGCCACACATTTATCGCACACATACCTGCTTAACCTTCCGAAACATGCACAGATTAAACAACACCATTCTCATAGTCCATAATCTTTATTAAACAGCTTATAGTTTAAAGGAATGTATGATTTATTAAAAAAAAAAATAGAATAAATAGAGCTAATGTATTCTATATAGTTCTACTATGCTGGTGTGTAATTCCGGGATCCATTGGGATAATAATTAAGGATCATTGGAGAACGCATCTAACACATGTCTAGACTGAAAATATTGTTGTTATATATTATCTATTTTTCGTCAAGTTATGACAAGACGAACATTTGACGTAATATCTCTGACATCAATTGGACGTCCGTATATGTACGTCAAAATTACGTGAAGTTTCGGTCAGGGACGTCCTGACTTGAATTTGACGTAAACAAGACGTAAATATGACGTACAATGTTTGGTGGGCTATGCATGAGTTAAAGGGACGCTAAACCCCAATAAACAACAAGAACCATCGTCTCAAAACCATGTCTCTACAATAAAACGATCTTACGCGAGCGCTTCCGCGGCGTCTCGCTTCGCTCATTATGACGTAACCCAGCTGATTTTATTAGTACAACGTGCGTTTGGTTACCAGGGCATGTGAAAATGTAGAGGTGTCTGACAAACGTAGTCCGACTTTTTTTACTCTTATACCGCTTATTTAAACTTTTTTGAGCAGAGTCTACGCTACTTGGAAAAAAATCAAAATTTTAAGATAAGAGGTGGAAAATCAAATAATTCGGACGAAACAAACGGGAGAGATCCTAACATAAATGAACGATGGGGTTGACAGATCAAACTGTGTAGACAGGTCAACGATATATATATATAGTCCTGTTAACTTAAGCAGTGTCGCATTAGGCCAATATTCCTTTGTCCCTCAAATTTGTTTGAGGGGTAGTGGAATCTCGGCCAATGCCGCGTGAGAAAATTAAAACAGCTTCATTAGCAAATCTCATCAAAAGCTAACATTTTGGACCGTATTGGACGGTCAACCGACACATGACTAATTGCAGTTTGGTTAAATTAGTTAATAGGGCATCAACCGCTTCAGACCAAGTTTAAATGAAGGTCTCGCGCAACGCACATGTAGAACTTTGTTTATTTGTATAACCCATTGTCTTGTCGTTTCAAGTATCTCAGCAATTTACTGGTAATATTAAGGTCTATAGAAATATCAAGTGCAACAAAACTTCATTTCAGATAACATATACCACAGACTTAAATAACACAGACTTACATGTAATGTAGGTATGTGCATATGGAAAAAATGTTGCGGCTTAAATTTTTACAAACAAAAGTAGCTGATGTTCAACGGTAATATCAATGAGTTAAAACGCTTCTGTGACGTCATGTCTTTGTTGTCGCTAGTTTTTATTTCTAC
>JAUMGZ010221593.1:0-11438 GCA_032359645.1 Pododesmus macrochisma
GGTGCATGAGAAAAATATTACAATACACGGAATATTACAATATCCGACATTACATTAAGTGGAATCCACTGTATATTGCACAGTAACATTCTGGATACTAATACAAGTATTATAAAGTAACATTCTTGATACTAATACACTATTGTCTGGTATTGTATTGTTCTCATATTAACTTAAAAGGTGAGATCATTAAAACTCTTCTTCCATTAAATCTATTTTTAGGTAGAAAAGATCTTCAAAACATCCACAACCTGATATCAAACAACTTTCGTTGGTTGGAGCATCACCACGATATTCAGTATGTTCTGCAGCCCAGTGACAACAGTCCTATACCCATGTTCACACTCAGTATGAAGGCACCAGAAGAACAACACTTTGATCCAGCAAAAGAATTTGATTTAGTGGGCAACTGCAAGTTTGATCATGTAAGGATTTAAATTGGCAAAGGGAGATAATTGGGGAGTCAGAAGGAAGATGATATTAAAATAAAATATGATTGTATAAAGATGTTTATGTAATTGTATAAAAAAAATTAAATTTGGGGAGGCGGAGGTTAATTAGGCTGTCGATGAGTCTAGTATGAGTATATTGGTTTATTATTGGAAAGTAAGTCTTAGAACTTTTTGAATTTTGTATGTCTAATTTCAAGGCCAATTATACTATATTAAATGGTAATTTCAAAAAATACTTTGGGTCAGTATGTGCATTACTTAGTCATTTATCTTACATTACATCCATCTTCACTGTTTAAATATTTTCAGGAAAGTTCAGGGAGATAAGATGCCTGTGAAAACTAGCTTTCATTTATCATTTTATTGCAGAAACAGACCTTGCTCTCTTATTGATATGTACTGTATTTTTATATTTCAGGAATCTATTGCAAAGTTTCCATTAGATTGGCAAACTTTGCTGCAGTCAGATTTAGGATTAAGTGAATTTGGATTCCGTACATTATTGTATAACAGGCATGAACTTCAGGATGGGGCTTACCTGGAAGAAAGTGAAAAGAAACCCGTAGAAGTCCTCAAATCTGTGTACGAAAATGAGGCAAGGGAACTTGGTTAATGCTCAGTCATTGTTGTTCAGTTTCAAATTTAATACACTAAACAAATTAAATTCTTGGTTCTTATACCCTTCTGCATCTTATTTGACATACCAGTAACTTTTTATTGGACAAATTTGCAATTTCTGTTGTGTTTCTAGTTATTATTTATTACATTAATTTTAAATCTAATGATTATGTTGTCACCAAGAGGTAATATAAAGGAATGCCTGTATATTTATTAAAGTAAATTTAAGGTAAATAAGCCTGCATACTTATAACTTTAGATAAAAGCTTATGTATAGGTATATCTGTGTATGTATACTTAAAAGTACTGTAAATATCTGTACATAATTATTAATAAATTTATATAAAGGTATATCTGTATAATAATCGTAAAAAAAGTTTGAGAACAAAGTTATATATTTTGTTGTATACAAAGAGCAGAAAATTCACAGGTGTGAAATCTTGCTTATGTATTTAAAAGTAAATGTCCTTTAAGGGTGGTTATATTGTGTATTTCGGAAAGATACTGAATGTAGTTTATTTTTAACATATTGCATATTTAAGTATTCATATCAAGTTCATGATTATAGTGTTTATGCAGTTACATTTCCCATGTTCTTAAAGACTACTACACATTGATCTAGACAAGAGGTCATCTTTTTTACTGTTGATTGTGATTATCCTGATATTGATAGATTTTGTTATGACGTGATCCTGTGATATTGCTCATTACCCCATGACATAAATTGTTTTTCTTAGTAAATTCTTAGAAATATTTCATTATATCTAAAGACTATAATGAAGCATATTATCTATAGATTTGTATAATATTACAGCATCATGAATTATATTGTATATCATTAATGATTTGTTTCCCTTCTGTATTGTTTTAACTTAAAATGATGTTGTTTATGTATGGTATAGTCTACTAATTGGTTTACTGGTAATTACTTAGTTTGGTTGAATGAGCTTTGAATTTCAAAGAATTGTCTTAAATTTTCATTCAAAGTTTAAAACACAAGATCAGTTGTTAAATGTTATTTAATGCTCAGTCACAACAGGAATCCATCAAAACTACATCAAACTACTTTTCTCTTGGCTGTTATTTAAGATTGAATATACAAATATGATTCAGTTAGTCAAAATCATTCAAACATGTAACCCTATAGAAATATTTTTAATAAACTATATATATATAGATCTATTTATTGTGAGTTACCAATAGCACAGCTTATCATGATATAATTCTACATAGGTGCTTTACTGGTTGCTGAGTGGTAATATACTTTAAGAAAAACAATTGTTAAAGTGTAATGTTTTAAGTATTGCCTAAAAATTATATCAGAATCATTTTAAGTATTTTGAGAAGACTGAATTGACCGTTTTGAAATAGAATACAATTTTTGTCTTGTGTGATTATCCGTCCACCATTTTATTATTGTTTTACTCCTATGTATAATGATATTTTACACATTATACTTTTACCCTGTTTTTATACATGTATTGATTTTGCCATTTTTATTGTTACTTTTAAGTAAGGGGGATAACTTACTTTGGTTATTATTTATAATGTGTTTTTTTTACCTCTGTTGTTACCTTATACATCTTGTTATTTAGTCTCAGTCTTGATTTGCACTATTTATTTTTACACCGAGTTATTCTGGTAAAGGATGACCGCTACTGGGGATGAAAGTATTATGGATTGGCTGATTTTCATAAATAAGTCAATCGACATAAATGCTTTTCAATTATGCAAAAATAAGGATAGGTCAATGATCTTTTTTTTGAGATATAAGCGTTTTAAATTTTGGCAGGAAAAAACATCTCCTGACTTTTTCGTAAGTAATATATAATTTTTTTTTGATTTTTAGGTGCCAGATATAATAGGGAAAGAATATTACAAATTTTTAAATATAAGGTGTATATTTTAAGAATACCAACAGAAATATAGGGGTCAATGGGCAAACAAAATCTGATGTATTATTTAGGAAAATGCCAGAGGCGTTACAAAATACTTGGTAAATAATAAAATGTGAATAGCAGTCATCTTTATGTAGTTTTATGAAGACTGTTTACTAGGTAAAAATATGTGATATTTTAGTGATCAGTGAGTGAATGTTAAAAAAGAAACCACAGTTACAGTTCAAATATATTCTCTAATACACACTTTATCCTTGAACAACAATTTTAAAGATTTACTTGTAATTGATTAATAAGTAGCCATGAAAAATTGAGGGTTTATTAAAAAAAAATTACTTTCTTCCAAAGAAAATATAGAACTTTTTTGTAATTGTTAAAACATCTGAAAGGAATTCTGTTTTTGAGAACATTATAAAAGCTTTTGAACACATAATTTGTGATATTTACTTATACTGTGTGCTTATGAATTACTGCCATTGACATTTATTATTTTATTTGAATAAAATGAAAATTAGTTTTTTTTATGAAATTTAATGCCATTTTAGCTTTATTATTATAACGTTAGTGAGATATATTCAAATTATATATAATATTATAGATTAGAAAATACATAATCCACATTTTGAATCATTAAACCTTGTTATTAAAATGCTCTCAATTTCGATTCTGTCTGAAGAAGCATGTATGCAGCTTATACTAATATATGTATTGACACACAATGTATTTCTAAAGCAATATAAAAACTCTTAACTACGCACTGCCTATCTTATATGCTATGTGTATATTTACTGTAGTAGGTAAAAAAACCAAGAATTATGCGATATATATATAGTAATCAAAAGTCATTAATCTTAACTTCGTTTTAAACACCATATCGTGTATTTACTTTTGGTTTTAATTTTAATAAATTCCTTTGTTCTCGAGTCACTTTTTCAAAGAAATAGAATTTTGTTGTTGTTCTCAATAAGTTGAAGAAGACCACAAGACTTGGTCTTTAGAAATAACAATTTACAGATTCCTTTTATAGGCTGTAAAAGCTTGAGGTTTCATAATGTAAACATATTTCACTGCATTTTGAATTAAAAGAATCACTAGATCATTACTTTTGACATATATAACATTTATGGTAAAAACTAAAAATAGGAAAGCTAATAAAAGGGAAAATACGTCATCTCCACCTTCAAAAATATTTTGATGCTCGGGGTTTTAAAGGAAATAAGAGGTGCCTTGAGAATCAAGCTTTTACTAGTTTTGGCCATAGTGTAATTAAAGGTAACATTAAAAATTGGGTAGCTTTAGTGTTAATAGCACAAATAAGTGCAGTATTTACTAGTCAATAGATCATGTACATGTTGTAGAATCTAATATGTTTAGATTGAGAAAACACTTATTGTTTAACATTTATTTTAAAAAGTCATACCGGTACATAACATAGTTTTATATATTTACTAACTTTTTGTCTGTATTGAATTTCTAACTATATTTGATATGCGATATGTTCTGCTTTTATACAGAATTTTAATCCCCTGTCTTACAGAATTTGCTCAGTAGGAAATGTTTACAAAGATAATAAATAATAGAAATAAAAACTCTTTATAGGCCATTTTATTGATTTTATCAAAAAAAATTAGGCAACCAATTTAAGACTAGGTTGTTGATGAAGGATCAGTATGATTATGGAATGTTTTCTGTGATAAGAAATGTAAGTTATAATATATTGTCTAAATAAACTATTTTTACCTTCTTTTGTTATTGTTTTGATATATTTTTGTTCATCTGGACAACTTCTAGACTTTTCCTGTACAAATCTATCCATTGTCGTCCATCTGTCCATACTCATTAACTTTTCATATTTCAACTCCTTAAAAATCACTGGGGCAATTTGGTCAAAACTTAATTGATGTGGATTTTCCTCCTATGGTCTCCTTTCAGATTTGTGCCCAACATTATCAAACGCCATCCAGTATGGCCATCATGGCTTCTGATTGGCTAAGACCTTTTCAACTTCTTTTCAAGAACCATTGGTCAGAATTTCATGAAACTTGATGTAGATGTTCCTTGCACTGAGTGTTATTGGTCATTTTCTTGTAAAATATTCTTTGTCTGGCCCATAAATAGCATGGCAGAGTGTTACAGACCAAACTGACAGAGATATTACCCCTATTCTTGTAAAATATTTTTTATCCAGAGCATAATTTCAACAATATTTGACCTAGGTTCATGAAATATCCAGTGAACATATGCATCATGGCATGACAGAGTGTCACATTCTAAAATAGTGCCACTTCAACCTCTATATATGCCTATCAACGATTAATTGTATTATGGTATGGGATTGTTCGTCTGTCTTTGACTTTGCTTTTTCAGGACATATCATGTATGCTGGTTCATGTACATACTTTGTATTCAAGTACAAATTGGGATGGTGGTGTAACCCATACTATTTCCAAATCACAGTGACCTTATTTGCAAGGTTCACTGCACATTAAAGAAATTGTTCTACTTATATTTAAACATGCAGGATCATCAAACCTAGTTGCTTGTGACCTACTTTTCATAGTTTACTGCGCATGCATACCAATGGAAAATCTTGTTTCACCATTTATATGTATTCACTCCGAGGTGTACCGAGTCTTCTGTTAAATCAAGAACATGCACAGCTGTTTTTAGACAAACATTAAGTGCAAACTCTTTGATTACTTTCTAAAACAAAATGTCACCATCAAGGATATGTTGTAGAAAGAAATCAATGAATTTTCATGGTTCGTGAATGGCATGAATTTTAGCCTAAAAATAGGGATTCTCATTATTAACAAGGATTAAAAAATTATCTGACTCTTGCACAGCTCTGGGATTGACCCCAGCACAGCTTACTCTAATTTTTGAAATGTAAGAAATGAAATTGAAATATTTTTTAAATAAGCAGTATTGACTAGTTCTAGTGCTCTTGTTGCCTTAATTGGCGGATGTCTTGTTTGATATATATATTTTAGTACTTTCTACCGATATTATGAATTTATTTAGACTTTTGTGAAATTATTTTGTTAATTTATCATTTTTTTCCGGAAAGGTGGTATACATTTCCGTTAAAAGTTCTGTTATTATTATATTGTTTTCTACCTCCGAACGCAAAAGAGTAACAACATGGCTACGTTTGTACCGTTTGAGAGTTCTCTCGCAAACGAAAGTAAAAGAAATGAAGTTAGGAAAGCCAGACAGATTGTTTTAGATCAGGTATTTACTTCAACGATTACTTTGACCTATGTCTTGCATGTAGTTTCTCATTTAAAGCAAATTTATACCCACTTGAAAGCACCAAAACCTCACAAGGCGATGACATGAACGGTGGGTGAACGTCACTGAATAACGTTATACCTACTTGCACGTGAGTATGTTTACGATATAGGTGTGACTGTCATCTGTTTACAACAGAACAGGATACAGCACAAACCTTTACATGCGCGATTGTTCTTCAGTTGAACGGGTAAAAAAGCCAGAAAACTCGTGGTAGGCTACAAACTGCTTTGGACGGTATCAGGTCGATTCGGCACCTGCTCATATCGGCACTTAGATTTAGGTCATTTCGGCACCCTGTACATTCAAATCATTTGGCATGTCTTCGCTTATTCCGTTACATGCTAGAGATACTGTATATTACCATTAAAACATGAAAAGTCTTCACACTAAAATCATTTGCCTGCTCATTACTTTCATAAGTTTCAAAGGTGCTGAAACAACTTTAATAGGTGCCGAAACAACTTTAATTGGTGCTGAAACAACTTTAATAGGTGCCGAAACGACCAAGTGCCGAAATGACCAGGTGCCAAAATGACTATCATTCTTACCAAAAGGCAGACTCGATTGCAAACCTTGATTTTTCATGTACTGTTTTGTCGGTAAATCATTATTCTTTCACATTACAGCAACTTTTTTGCTCAAACTTTACTGTGTCTGTGCTCTTGACAACATTCAGTAGTCATCTTCCATTCAAAAGACAACTGCCAATCTTGATAGTGCCTGCATCAGTATGAAAGATCCAGTGTTTTTAGGAACTTTTCGAGTCTCTGGAGTTTTCATACTGCTGACGGCACTTCCGGGATCAGAAATAAAGTGAAGTTTGAGCAAAAAAGTTGCCGTAATGAGAAAGATAAATGATCTACCGACAAAACAGTTTGGAATTCTATGGATATATATAAAGATTGGATATTTTCTTTGGCTTGTTAAATTGAGGTATGTAATCGCTTCTGCCCTTTGGTAAATTTTAGTGGTATCATCATGGATATTAGTAGGATGGCAATTCCTACAGATGGCTATTTGAAAGACATTTCTCATTCGAGGGTCGACACATGCCTACAGTCATCAGTGAGACTCTTAAGAGATGACCGTCTTCAGTGATCAGAACTTTGGACAGTTACCTACACTACCATGTCAATCTCAAAGCTCTTGAAAAATATGCAAAAGGCTGTGGATTGGCCTATAAATGGATGCAAAGAAATGTAATATATCTAATGCTTATATATATATATCCCTATAACTACAAGAAGCAATGATCAAATCACCAAGCATCAACAGATACCTGCTCAAAAATATGGTACTAGAAAAAGTAGTCGAGAACACTTGTCTGACTTGAAGTAGTTATCATTTACACATCAACATGCAATGCAAGGTAAACAACGCTCTGGGATTACTTCCTCTTAACTTAAGGCAGTGCCCAGCAGTCCTGAAACTTAATTTAAAGCATACCAGCTAGTATTTGCTAGTTAGACATGTACTGGATTACAGCTCTAGATCTGCAATATGAGACCTGTATCTGCAGAAAGATAATGCTACACTGGAGAAAATACAACGTCTAGTCGAAAGGTTCATCTCCTCGATCAGACTCAATGATTTATAAAAGTGTCTGTGCCTTTTTAATTGGGAACATTTGAACATTTAAAAAATTAAGTAAAAAACAATAAATTCTTCTTTTTAATGCTATTTGGGTTAGAAATAACATGTGCGTATGCATGTACAATACCCTTAAAATAATTTTTTAGTGAAGATTGTATCTACTATAGGTGTACACATACTTTTCACTTATAGTTTGCCTTTTCGTTGTGGGGAAATTAAAATACACATTATTTTGGGGAAATATAGCTTAAATTTTCAGGGGAAAGTGCCTTTATAAAGCTGTTTTTTCATTATTACTAAAAAATTACTGAGACTACATGAGGGAACACATACAGCAGCTTATTATCTGTATTTTAATGTAGGTAAATACAGAAATGTGAGCAGCGCACATCCTTAAGTACAGATTTGTAAATCAAAACTGATGGTCAAGTGACAATAAGATATTTTGAGAATTAAGACTAGAATTTATTTGTTTTATAGACCAAAAAGCAATATGAAAAAGAAGAAAGGAAAAGAGAAGAAGCTAAAGAGCGTGGTGAAGATACGTGGATGCTGCCATCAATAAACAAGAGAATTGAGCAGGAGGAAAAGGTAAGAACTCGATTAAAAACATAACTATCAATATAATCTAAAGTTAATATCATATACAATGAACAATGAATATTGTTACATGTACATTGTTGTACTATATATTTGGTCCACATGTGTTATTTTAATCATAAGTATGTATATAGATTGGAGACTTTATCTGTACTAATTACAAATACATGTACTGAAAATTATAAATTGAAAATATGTTTCATACATTCTGTAGTATATTATGTTCTCGTTAACAGTATCAAGTTAAATTTGATGTTATATATGTAGAATATTTTCCTATATTTACAATTCCTTGTAGGAGATAGAAGCAATCAAATCTAAGAAAAGAAAGAAAGAGAAGAAAAAGAAGAAGGAAAAGAAAAAGAAGAAAGAAAAGAAGAAGAAGGTTGAGTCTAGTGACAGCTCTGAGGTAATGATGGTGTTCAGAGCATGCACTTATTGTGAACTTAAAGAGCTGTGATGGGGTTTGCGACAAAATATAACAGCTATTTAAGTTTTACAATGTTTATAAGAATAATTTCTACACAGATCACTTGTCAATGATTACGTTTTCTTGTTAAAAAGTTACAAGCATAAAAAGATAATAACCTAAAGCTATTAATCATCTTTCAAAGCATCAGTTTGTTTAAATTGGTTGATTTTAAGTTGCCAGTACTAAATCTAAGATACAATAATTGATTATTCTATTAATAGTTCATTAAATTTGGTGATACTCGGGCAAATATGTCACATGTATAAGTGTCTTTTTGTATAAGATTTATGTAACATTATTGTATGTGTTACAACTTTCCAGGATTCAGAGGATGAACCTCAATGGGTTGAAAAGGGAACAGATGAAAAACCTGTCAAAAAAGAGTCCATCCAGCCTATCATGAAAGGGCCTCAAATTCAGGTTTGTTTTTAGTCAATTTGGACAGGAGGACATTTCCCAAGCAGTATTATTAAGCTAGTCAGTCAACCAGCATATTTTTTCATACTTTTCACTTCTCTACAATTAGTAGCTGGACCAATTTCAACCAAACTTGACAAGAAGCATTCTTGGTGAAAGTAATTTGGATTTGTTCAAATAATGAATATGGGTTGGCAACCAGTGGGTGCTACTTGATGACTACATTTTTGTTATTTGGAATATATGGCATTAATGCATCTGCCAGGGGTGTATTTAAATATTATACATGACAGACATTTGAAGTATGTAAAGACATCTCTTAAAAAGAAAACATTTTAAAATTCTCCTTCAAAGTAGCTGTTATTGTATAATATTCATAAGACAGTCTTCTCCTTACAGCGAGATAGTTGGATGGAAGCTCCAATGGACTTCATGCCAATGACATCCAGACAGGAGATTAGAGAGAAGATACGAAAAGACAAGGAAGAAAAAGAAGCAGACAAAAACCTTCTAGATAAAGTAAGATGTCATTTTCTTGCAATTCAATTTTTTTTCTTCACAGAGATTTCTATCTGAAGGGAATTGTTATATGTTAAATATAGCCGCACATTTTTGTTCATGCTAGTTTATTTAAATTCATATGAAGGAAAAGAAGTACAATTCATGTATATGAAAATTCACTTTGATCTATAATATCTCTACATTAGACGATCTGTTTTCAGTTTAAGAACTTGACAGCAAACACCTGATAACATGGGTCAACGAACTGAATAAGATTTGTCTAATATAATAAAGAAATGAAGATTAGGTTATTAGATACACAAAAACAAGTATAAATTATTTATATGTTGTATGCATTTTTAATCAAAAATTTATTTATATATCTAAGTTGGGTCAGCATAAGTTGGAATTAAATCCATATTGGAAAGATGGTGGCACTGGAGTACCAGATTTAAAACCAAAGAAGAAAACAACCGAAAGTCTTGTGGGAGATGGTGGTTTGTCATGGATGAAGCAAGCATATCAGAGATGTGTCAATCAAGCCCAAGAGGAAGGGAGGTCACTGGATGCTGTTGCTACTGAGAAATATGGTGTAAGTTTTATGTTCTCTGTTTTGTTAGACGGAAGGCCTAGCACTGGAAGCTATCACTGTACCTGTAACCGGTCTTAGATTTACACAAACTGAAAATAATAAATATAATATCTATGACAGACAAGAGACCCCAGTTCTCTGTGTGAGAGGACCTTGTCCAAGATTTCAGACCTAACTAAGTATCAACCATCATCAACGGATGCTTACAAAAGAAAAACTTAATTTTGAATAGACAAATAAAGGCTAGGGAGCTGAAATACAGTGATATATAAAAAGTATAGTTAAAGTGACAAAACAAACAATTATTAGTCTTTAAAATTAATTTTTATAATCAGTTACTGTAGAATCAGAATTTTTTTTGTGGTTTTAAATTCGCTTATTTCGTTGTTGTAAAAGAACGACGAAATTTTTCACATACCTTCTAAAAAGAACAACTTAAGTATTTTTAACGAAATTTTAGGTCAACGAAATCACTTTATTTTCAAAACAACGAAATTTTAGCCCAACGAATATTTCTGATTCTACAGTACATATTCAACTTGTTTTCTAGTTATTTCCTTAAGACATGTTTCTATCGATTTACTTTGATTATATATTGGCTGCAAGTGCTTGAATAATTGCTGAACATTATTTTAAGTATACATCATGTACAAGTACATTTATGATTGATATTTACTTTTGATAAAAGTTTCTGTTTGAAAACATTTAGTTTAGCATCCTGAGGTTATGAAAAATGTTGTTAAAAATATTGGAATTGGAAAGAAAGATGCATTACTTTTACACAAGTTTACTTAAGAAAACCTTAAGACGTCTTTGCATTAAGAGGACTAAACCTTGATAAATCATCTTAATTCTCTTGAGTAACTTGAGATCTCATTGCTTTAATTTGTTAGTCCAGTGTATATTCTTATTACTTTGCTAACCCAGTGACCATCTTAATTCTCTTGAGTAACTTGAGATCTCATTGCTTTAGTTTGTTAGTTCAGTGTATATTCTGA
>JAUMGZ010221604.1:0-11437 GCA_032359645.1 Pododesmus macrochisma
ATCTGGTTGAAACAGGCCTATTAAAGTAATTATTTTGCATTTGAATACTTTTGAACAAAGGGTCTTGCCTGGAACAAACTTGGTTCTCAATGCCCTAAATGTTATACATACCAAACCATAAAGCACTAGGCTTTCTAGTTTATCAGAAATTTTTTTATTTTTATTTCTTAAATTTTCACAGTTTGTGTGATGCCCTATGGGCCGAGCCTCTTCATTTGAAGAAATCTGAATCCCCTTCCCCTAGGGACACTTCCTATCAAGTTTAGATAAAAATGGTCCAGCGGTTTTGAAGAAGAATTCGAAAAAGTGATAAGTTTAGGACGACGGACGGTATTTGTATTAGAAAAGTCCACCTTGGAAATTTGGTCCAGATGGACTAAAAATGAAATACATATAAAACAAATTAAAATTTCATTAAGACTTCTCGTCTTATGTGGGTTGTGGGATGGTACAAATATATTAAACCAGTTTAACCACACCGTCCGGTTTCGTGCTGTGTGATCGTCCTGACTCGGCCCGCATATTTTACTAGTCTTTAGGAATGTTGTGGTTTCATTTTACTTTTGTATTCTGCTGCTGAATTGTTTGATGCAGCTGTTTTTGGTTTTTCCAATTACTTTCGTTCTGATGATGACACTTATTGTTTTGCAGATTTACAAATCCTTTTCACTCTGTTTTTGTAAATATGCATCTGTCTTTTTCTGCACGATATATTTAGTTTGAATTAATACATAAACTATGTTGGATTCCGTTAAGAAAGAGAAAAACCATATTGTTGTCGGAGATCATAAATTGATGTAAAAAGTTACATTGTAAGCCACATTTACTTAAAATAAAAATAGCTTTGGTTCCTTTTCTCGCAATATATTTAGTGCCATTGTTGAGATGAGACAAACATGGAATATTGGTTTTATTTTATTAAAGACGTACGTTCATGATAGAAATATCTACTGACTTTTTAGTTAATGCAAACAAGAAAGAATACTGAATATAAATTGGAGTTCGTTTCTGCACTACATGTTTTGTTAATTTTTATTGAAATTAAAGCCAACCACTTTAATATTCTTTTTCTTTTAATGAATATCTCAGTTGATGTTAGGGTTCACGTGTCAAAGTTCCAGGTCACCAGTATTTGAATATAGTTTTGAGGTTCTTTTCGCATGATGTAAATGAAGTTCTGTTGGTATGATTAAAATCAGATTTTGTATTTTGATTTCCTGGTTGAAAAGAAGAATATAATTCCTTTTAAATTGCGTATGTCTAATGTCAATGTCATTTATACTGAGATGGAAATGGGTGTTTGGTCCTGGCGATGCTTTTGGTCTTGTTTTTAACAAAAGTGTCAGGTAACAAACATGTTTTGTTGTGTTTGGATAAGCTGTAATGAAAGCTATCTCTCGTTTTCCTTGAGATATTAAAGTTTACGGTTATGAATTATTTATTTATTTTTACAGGTAATTTTACATGTCCAGGCTATTATAGATGTCACAATAGTATTAATTGCATATCGATTGACCAATTATGTGATGGTTTCTGTCAATGTCCAGAAAGCGACGATGAAAAGATGTGCGATACAAAGTGTCCCTCTGGTTGTGAATGTGATGTACTGTCATTTTCATGTGAACTAATCAAAGAACAGTATTTGTCCAATGTGTTCCCAAATAACACAAGACAACTTGACATTTCACGTTCAATAGTGATTTGGACGTTCTACAACCTTTCTTCTTTCACGTTAATGATAGATCTTAATATAAGTGAATGTTCGATAACTGAATTGGTATTCATGGGAGTCAGTGTTTTTAAAGGATTGGTAAATTTAAGAAGATTAGATCTTAGCAACAATCTTCTTAAGAACATCCCATCTCATACGTTTAGCGATCAGCATTTCCTAAACAGTTTAATATTAGAAGGCAACGCATTATTATCAGAATTGAGTGATGGTTCTTTCAGCGGATTGCATTCACTACCTGCTCTCTACCTTAGTGGCACAAGAATTTCAAAAATATCAGAATCAGTGTTTATTGGCTTAACCTCATTGCATAAACTTATTCTAAGAAATAATGAACTAAGACAAATAGATACGGGATCTTTTAAAGCTCTTGGCACACTAAAAACGCTTGACATACGAAGTAATAGCGATCTAGATATTAAGGAGAACATGTTTGATGGTCTTGATAATTTAGAAAAATTATATGCTGATTATTTCATATTTTGTTGTATACGCCCACAGTCTGTAAATATAGATATGTGTTTTGCTCAAACAGAGAATATAGCTTCGTGTGAAAACGTTATAGCAATTGGATTCTTAAGAGCAATGGTATGGATCATAGGTATTTGTTCATTGGTTGGTAATTTGTTTGTAATCGTTTTGAGGAGAGCGTTCGACACCGGGAAGGGCATGCACAGGTCGTTCAGTATATTTGTTATAAATCTAGCCTTGTCTGATTTGTTGATGGGGGTGTATTTGTTAATCATAGGTGTTATGGATAGCATTCATAGTGGCAGATATGTCTATCACGATCGAAACTGGAGAAATAGTTTAGTATGCACAGTGAGCGGTGCACTGTCAATAATTTCTAGTGAAGCGTCCGTTATGTTCATATGTCTAATTACAGTAGACAGGCTATTAGCAATAAAATTTCCGTTTTCAAAAGTTAAATTAACTCAATTGAAAGCTGTCATACTGTGTATAGCTGTGTGGTTATTATCGATACTGTTGGCATTCATTCCTCTTATGGTACCTGCTATGAACGGGTTTTATTCGTTCTCTAGTGTCTGTGTTGCTTTGCCTTTGACTAATGAACGTCAGCCAGGATGGATGTTCGCTACTAGTCTTTATGTTTTCTTCAATTCAATTGTGTTCCTGTTTGTCGTTACTGGACAAATTATAATCTATGATGCTATTAGAGGTTCCAGTAAGCGTATTACGTCATCAACACAAGCACGTGAAGGAGCTGTTGCTAAGTCGTTATTCACTGTCGTTGCAACGGACTTCATGTGCTGGTTTCCAGTTAGTATTTTAGGTAAATTATATAATTAAGATATTGTCCATTGTTCGTTATTTGTAGATTTTAATGTGTCCAACCGGGCTTTTAATTACAACTTCAGATATCATTGTAACAAGAAAACATGGATAAACAGAACAAAAGTCAGCGATAAACAAACAATAGCTTCATAAAAAAAGAAACAATACACTGTAGTATTGCACAGCAATACACGTCCCCTATCGGTCCCATGACTGGACATCTTAACCAAAAGATGGTTGTAGATAATTGTTTTTTAAAGTGTGGTTATTGCAGACCACATGTGTATTATTATTTAGTAGTAACATACTTAAGTGTTTGCAAAGTTTCAGAAATACAGCTTTAATAGTTTTTTCAGAATCTTTGTAAGCAGTCTTTGAAAGGTTTATTGCCACGCTGGCGGACGGGCGGTCATATTTATTTAAAGTTATAAAATCCTGCTATATAAGAAACTTATATCTTTGAAACTTAGCACAATGTTTACAGAATATAAACATGTGCGTAAACGATTAGGAATATCTTTTGCAGGTTTTTTTTCCACATTTTCAGCAACATTGTCCGTAGTTGCCTTTAAAGAGTACATATTTTGTGAAACTTACTAGTACTACTGCTTTCAACTTAAATATTTAGCTTTGCTAAATGATTACAGAACATGTATATTTTGTCCAGGAGTTGTTTGGAGAATGTTTACAAAATTTTTTAACGGCTTCAGCGTTTTAAGCTACATTGCCTGCATATGTTACGTATTTTCATTCTGATGGTGACTTTGTAATGAGGCTGTTGTTTGTGTGACATAAGCCTTTGTTATGTTGATCCTATTTCTAAATATTTTACACATTTACACTTGGACTCATATGCTCTAGCCGAAGTATTATTATTTTTATATTCGTAAATCCATATTAAACAAACACTTTCTAAAAATCGAACCTTTAATTTAGCTGAACTTTGTAATTCTGCTTTATCCCATACTTTATAACCATCATAGTGTGAGAAAGTTGCCAGTGATTTGCCGTAGGTCGGTGGTTTACTCCGGGTACTCCGGTTTCCTCCACCAGTAAAACTGGCACGTCCGTAAATGACCTTAGCTGTTGATCGGACAATAAGCCCTTAATAAAAACAAACAAACACAATCATAACAATCACGAATAAATTCTGGACCATGTAGGATCATTTGTATTTATTGTAAATAAGTTTGTCAGTCCGTTTTTTGTCTTTGATAATATAAAACAAAATTTATATCATAACGTCGATCTCTACTTACAAGGACTGGATTGTCGGAACCAGCTGTCCAGAGGAATACGTATCAAATTCTTGTGTTGACTGCGCGTTCACCTAAACAGTTGACTAGACAATTTTTACTTTATTGTTTGGGCATGATTTGTGTCCTGTATTGACTTTTTACTTCGATATCTCCCTTTTGGCTTCGTAGCTTTGTTCCATCTAGGTCGTGTTTATTCTAAATGTATTTTCCCCATCGAGTATGTTGATAACAGTGGATTCGTTGCTTGGCTCCGGGTCATGAGCGAGGTCATATCACTCATTTAATAATCATGACGTCATTTTTACATGCCAGTTTGAGTTGCAAGTTCACTCTGATTGTGGCTTTCTGATGTCAACAGCCCTAAGCTTGTATTTTTGATTCTGTTCCTTTTTGTTGTGCAGTCGTCTCTTATTGTTCACAACAAGGATCTTTATAACCATGTAGATTGTTAATATACCACTGGGGTAATTTGAGAATAGAATTGTAACCTGACAAATTGATTCCAAAATATATAATTTCTAATGCCCATTTTACCTTAAGGTTTGCTTACACTGGCTGGTGGGAATGTTTCACAAGACGTATATCCTTGGATCGTTGTATTGGTGTTACCAGTCAATTCAGCATTGAATCCATTTCTCTATACCTACACTGAAATTTACAGAAGGAAAAAGGTACACTAAAACTGATTTGTTTCCTCAAATATTTGCTACATATGCTCAAGACACAGCATGCGCAAAAACATGTTTAACTCCATTATATGATAAATTCTTTTATTGCTACATGTTGAAACAACAGTACTGTGCGATAAATTTGAAACATACCACTACATTTGCATAAATATAAGCTTATTAGTTTGCGTTGAAACTAAATCACATTAACCAAGTATTAGTTCAAGACCCAAAATAACTCACAATAATCTGCAATGACGAACAAATTACAATGATTTAAAATTATTTATATATAATTTGTCGTAAAATAAACCTTATTATTCGAGGATGGTTTTCATAAAGAGAATATATGCTTTTTATATAATATTCGTCAACCGAAAAGAAATTTCATTTCATTAAGTTATTGCTTTATCCAACTGTTTATTCCGTATATTTGATGTATATACTTCGAGTTTGTTAAAAGAGTCAATAGTATTTACTGTGCACGGTAAAAAAAGGGTCACGAACAGTGGTTTAAAATATATATTTAAACATTACTTAAGGTCTCGCTCCACAGTTAATTTTTACGGCTGTCGACAGACCCTTCTCGGGCCACACCGTCATATGTGTTTGCTTTGTTTTTGCCACAAATACCCAAAATGTATATATTTGTGGAATTGTGATTTTCTGCTGCACATTTTGAGACCAGCACAACTAAAATATGTGGATACTGAAGCAACATATACCTCACTGTACGTTTATTATTTGAGGGTCATTTTCATTGGCTACATTACCAAAACATGCACATTTCACAGAGGTGTGAAATAAAGATTCTGGATAACTTTTGGTGAGATGTAGCTCAAACTATAACAACAAACCTATCGTTATGAAAAAATGGAATAAAACTGGCCTCAAACTCGGCTTGTTTTCCGGGAAAATGACAGATTTCTCAAATTTACAATTTCTTCACATGTGTTGTTTTTCTAACCAAATCACTCATTTCCTGTCCTACTGTCAATCCGCAGTATTCATACGCCCATCTCACATGGAAATTATTTACATTTTTTAATTACAGACCACAACACATTTAATTTACATTAAAAGAACACAAATTGAGCAAGCATAGCACATACAAAACTAAGAAAATATCAGAGTCAACCGAAATAATACATATCCTCAATTTCAATACGTACTCTCTGTAGCAGGGGCCAAAGTAAGAAATTGTGGAGCGAGACCTTATGCGAAAGAAAAATGTTCTGCGTTAAAACCTTTTTTAAAAATGGAAAGAATATTGATACCAAGTTACCAGGAGTTCTGGACATTAAAGCTACGGTATGTTTACATTTAAGATAATTCTTGACAAAATACGACTGGATTTTTTTTTTAAATGCATCAAATAATCTTCTTCGTAAAGTCGAGATCCCGTAATTCCTGTAAAATGAAATCAACTTAAGAATTATGAAGAGGCTAAAAGATTAGCAAGCATAGATGTAAATCGGTCTAAACGTGAGTACGAGAGACAATTAGCAGTAAATATTAAAAGCGACAACAAATCATTCTGGACATTTATAAGCAATTATTAAGGACATCATAGGAAACTCGGAAAAAGACGAAGGTATTCAAAGCACAAGTAGCTTGAGAAAAGCTGTGTAGTTGAACAAATGTTTTACCAGCATTACCACTGTGGAAAATAAATTACACCAACCACGAAACACTCAATCCGAACTATACAACATAACAATACGTGAAGAAAAAGTTGAAAACTTACTCAAGAAGATAAAACCAAAAAAATCGCAAGGGCCGGATATAATACACCCTAGAATATTGCAGGGAACAGCAGGAATAATAGCAGCGCCACATAAAAATTTCTTAAAAAATCCATCGACAACGAATCAGTACCAAAAGACCGGAAAATGCAAATATCACTGCCATCTACAAAAATGGTCCAAAACAATTGGCAAGCAATTATCGACCAATAAGCTTAACATCTGCAACATCAACAAGTCTTGAAACAATTATTGGAAACATTATTATGGATCACATTGATAACAACAACTTACTCACAAATCATCAACATGGCTTTAGGAAAGGTTATTCATGCGTTACACAGCTTATTGAATTAACAGACAAATGGACGGAAGACATTGACAACAAGAATAACATCGATGTAATATATTTAGCCTTTCAAAAAGCCTTCGACACAGTCACCCGTTAACGATTATTGGAGAAAAGCAGGGATATGGGATCAAATGTCAGACATTAGGATGGATCAAACAGGAGATTAATGAAAAGTCGTCTATCAGACAAAATAGTCTAAGTGGGATACCGCAAGAGAGTGTGCTAGGCCCTACGCTATTTTTGATTTACATCATTGATCTACCTGACGTTTTTAAACATGTTGTTAAACACTTTGCAGACGATACTGAATTATATTCAGTGGTTAATACTGAACAAGATAGGATCAATTACAAGATCAGCTAAAAAAGCTAACCACACTTTAGGAGCAATTTGAAGGACCTTTAAATTCATTGACAAAAATATGCTTCTAAATCTATAAAAAAAATCTCTAGTACGACTCAACTTGGAGTATGCATCATCCGCATGGTCATTAACCACTAAAAAGGATAGTATCACCCTGGAACAAGTTCAGCGAAGTTCTACTAATCTAGTAAAAACTATAAAGAACATGAGTTATATTCATAGATCACGTAATTTGGGACTACCTTCGCTAGAGTATAGACGTTTTCTTGCTCATATGATTGAAGTATTCAGAATCTTGTCTGGCAGACAAATGTGTTTAAGATCAACTATTCGAAATGAATCGTAGAACAACACGACGGAACAGCAGGAAATTAATAAAACAACACTGCAGATTAGATATAAGGCAGTTTAACTTTTCCCAAAGACATACGACACACTAGGTCTTACGACATTTCGTAGCTAGACCTGGTATCTTGGACGAGGTTTTTTCAGTTCACACAGCGAATTTGTATCTGGTCTCTTAAAGATATTATATTTACTGGTGACCCTTTAGAGTTTGCAAGTTTGTATTTCTTTGGATGCTAAGTTTATGTTTTAACTTTAGTGTCGATCACATATTTCTAAACAGTACGGCGACGCTATAACATAACTCTACCAGTCCTTTTTTGGTAAATAGCTGATTTGTGAAAGAGGCATGTAAATGTGTTTGAAAAAGACAGAGACCTAGAAAAAATTTCTATATAGAAACAAGTTTTGAAAATGTCTTTCTGACATCAACTTGGTACAACACTTCCATAAGGCCTATATAGTACTAACTCAAGATGTATTATAATATCTATATTTGTGCCGGACAGGTTTTTGCATCATTAAAACCGTCCAATATGGATGAGAATAAATATATGTCCGTTCGGATGTTGATTTTTGTTGTGCCTTATTTATGATAATTTGTTCTTTGAACCATCGAAGTTGTCGGCTATATCATGTTGAATGTTTGAGGCCTTTTTTAAACTTGAATCAATACGCAAACAGAATTTAAAGTGCACTTGAAACAATATAAAATAACATAATTATAGATCTACAGAAAAAAAATATTCGAGGTCAATATATATGGTGGCTGATTTATGCCATTTTGAGTTATCGAATTTTCAAGGCGACAACCCGAGAATTTACAAATATTCTTAAATCTTGAGTTGTCGAGGAGACTTCCCGATAATAAGTGTTCTTAAATTTCGAGTTACCGGGGCGACAACCCGAGAGTTGGTGCTATTTAATCTCGGGTTGTGAAGAATTAGTATTCTTAAATATCGGCTTGTCGACGTGTCGCTTCGACAACTCGAGATTTTAAAAGTTACTAATTCTCGGATTGTCGCCTCGATAACTCGATATTTAAGAACACTAATTCTAGGGATGTCGCCTTGACAAGTGGACAACCCGATATTTAAGAATTCTAATTCTCGGGTTGTCGCTTCGACAACTCGTGATTTAAAAAGTTACTAATTCTCGGATTGCCGCCCCGATAACTCGAGATTTAAGAACACTAATTCTAAGGATGTCTCCTCGAAAACCGCAGAGATTAAAGTTACTAATTCTCGAGTTGTCGCTTCGACAAGTCGACAACCTGAGATTTAAGTTACTAATTCTCGAGTTGTCGCTTCGGTAATTAGAGATTTGAGTTACTAATTCTCGGGTTGTCGCCTCGACAACTCGCGATTTAAAAACAATTATTCTCAGGTTGTTGCCTCGATACTTCGAGATATAAGTTACTAATTCTAGTGTAGTCGCCTCGACAACTCGAAATTGCATAATTTAGCCACCATAAATATATCTAATTACCATGATTACCACCGCGGAACAAGAACTCTCTATTCATTGAGTAAAATCATGAATATTCATTAACCAAATTATTACGTCATAATTATCTTGACGTCATAATGAATTAAACTATCGCGAGATTTCTTTACCTTAGCGACGATTTATCACAAAAGAAAATTGTTCGAATTATTTCGTCTGGGTTAAAATCGTTTTAAAATGGAGAAAATATTGATACCAAGTTACCAGAAGTTCTGGGCTTTAACGCTACGGTATGTATATAATTCAAAACACATGTTTACAAAATTCGAATGAAAACAAAGATTTAAAAGAATCATACAATTGTCTTCATAAAGTCAAGATCAAGTCATCCATTATAATATAATGGTATATTTTCTTCACAAGCGAGTTTCAATTACCAAAGGCACCAGCCAGGAAACTGTTTTAACGTATCGTTTCTTTGGGATGAGATCAACCAAGTCACGAAACGGCACGACTAAGTCATTACAAACATGCTAGATCTAATGTATTCTTTCTTTTCAGTATTGGTTCGTTTGACGTGCTTTCTACTTATTTGAAGAAGTACATGAGTTTACCATTCCATAAACAGCAATTATCAGCACCAGTGTTTGTTCTGCGGTACATTGCATACAATCAACAAGCAATGATATTTGGTAAGTAAGCCACTATCGGACATCCCCTTTTTATTGATTGACATTGATAAAATCATTGGTCTTTCGATCGGACTTTGGTTCTGATGCAGACCAAATGTACTTTTTTAATCACCATTTCTTTTGTTGGTCTCATAGAAGTTTGATCGGATTTAGAATCGGAATAACTGTTGCCATTTACCAATAACCAGCTATCATCAATTGCACAGAGACAGGTAACATGGTTAAAAACGTTTCACAAGAAAATGTTGTATCCAAGGACATTTCAACAAACAGCGTACTATTTTTCGTGAATACCTAAATATTTTTTCAAAAAAAATCGCAGTGTGTCTTTTCTTAAACATTGGAATTGAAATAATCAGCGCTTATTGTATTACTAACTAACTTGAAAAAAATTATAAGGTGGAACGTTTTTTCCAATTGATAATTAATAACTTTTCTTTCATTTGCCCATGTCCATTGACTTATGTCGTGTGGATTTCGTTTTGGCTTTTCGTATTTACTGCGCTATGATGGAATCTTCTGTTAGCCAATATTTACATTTTTAGGAAGGGAAGAGCATGCAAGATTCGTTCAGTGTCTCAAGGATGTTTCATATATTGTACAGACCGCAGCGCCATCTACCCAAGTGGTTCCTGAACCAAAAATGGAATTTGAACCTTCGTGAGTATTCCCGAATATTGACCAAAACATGTTTTTTATGAGAAATCTCTTCTTATGATATATGCAAATTTGAAGATATCTGAATAATTTTCACAGAACGTTTCATTGGCAATAAATAGCTTACTAAAGTATTTCAAAAACAAGATGGGACAAGAAAACTGGTGGTTTCGAGTCTACATAAAACACTGCAATGGCTTTATGGGTAGTGTGGTACATTGTATCTAAGTGAATTAGCACACCCGTGTCAATACTCTCTTGCAGCTATGCAACACCACAACCTTCATCAGTAAACAGAACAACTAAAATTCAATATTTTCCTCTTAAATCGTTCCCACTTTCCCTTTCTCATATTTCGGTGACATAGCGCCATCACTTAAATTTCTGCTAAAAACATAAAAAATAAAAGTACCAACATTCTTTTCCCCCAAGACAGCAGTAGATTGAAACCATCTGGTAGACATCATCGTGTGCACAAAACAGACTGTTGTGTGTATCATGGTTGCTGTCCAGCAGTTGGACTGTTATTCAGTCTCCTCCAAATGGCCTGTCTGAACTGTGTAAATATACATATACATATACAGAAAAACCTTAAGACAGTCCCCTCTAGCATATGCTATCAACGATCGCTAGACATAGATAACAAACAAATTCATGGACACGTAACTGTTGTCATTCTTGGTCTATTTATTGTTATTGCTTCAATTCACATTTATTTGAAATTTTTTATAGATTCACACGCGAAGAAATGAACAAAATTAAGAAAATGATGGCTGAGCTTAAACGACGAATGACTGCGCACAGAGAATATGTTACTAAACTTCAAAAGGCACAACAGGTAAATTAAAGATTGGGGAGGAATTCATGTTTTTGTAACCATGACAT
>JAUMGZ010221615.1:0-11437 GCA_032359645.1 Pododesmus macrochisma
CTTTTGCTTTTCGTCTTTTTGCTTTTTGTATTTTGCTGTTTTTCTAGTTTAGTGCGATTCGCGCATGTGATAAATGACGAAAGGAGGTGTTTCAAATCTGTCCACGCTTGGCTGTTTCTGAAAGTTTACACCAATATTACTTCAGGTTTATCTATACAGAAAATCAATTTCTTAAACAACACAGGGTGACGTATGTCAAAATAGAGCTCCTTGTAGTACATCTTGTTCATCAATTCAGGAAGCCCTAATATTGTTCGTAGCAACTGTATAAATATTCTCAATTGCTTTGAAACTATTTCTTAAATCATTGTCAATAAAGTAAGGACAATTTTAATACTAAGTGTAATAACATCAATTTAAATTGTCAGTAGTGACATTTTCCGTGATTATTTTTTCCAAAAAATTGGTATAAAATAGGCATACCAGGTAATTTTATTTACCGATTAAAAAACTTATTTCTTAACTTTTTAAAATAGGCTATATGGCATCTGATGGTGATAAATCACTTAGACAATACGTATGCAAGTTGCTCCAGACGCAAACAAACATTTCACGTTTGGATATGCAGACAAAGTTTATTCGGAAACGGATGTCTGCATGTATCCAACTGGCATGAAAACGATAAGCATTGTTCTTATACTGATGAGCATAACATGCTCAAAATTAATAAAGAATTGAAATGAATTGTAACCATATAACCATCTTTCTTTACCCCCTAATTTACACATCACATTGAACTTTGAGAATGCCTTTGGCATCAAAAGTTTTTTTTGGAATCAATATCAATTTAAAATGAAGAACAGCCAAAATCTGTTTTGCAAAATTTGACCAAAATATACTTGGTCTCTCTATATTTGTTTCATTTTCTAAAATAACCAAAGTGTATTGTTTCGAAAAAAGGGATAACAACTAATTTCTTTCATTAAAAGTAAAACCTGATTTTTGGAACCAGGAAAATATTTCCTTACACTGTTTAAGATTGATAACTAGGAAAATGGTAAAAACCTGCAATTTTACATAAGTACTAATATTTGCCTTCAAGAGCATACTCTCTTTTAAGTATGTTTAGAAACGTTGTAACATATGCTAATATATAATTGGCAAAATTAAAAATCACAAATGGTAGAACTGTTTCATGCTAAACCTGCACTTTAATCTTTGCAATCCATGTTATGTGAGTTATATAGTATAAGTTATATTCTATAAAAGAAAATATTGATTTAAGACTGTCTGACCTTAGTCTGTAAACTTTCTTATTACTTGAGAGATTCTTTTAAAAAATCTACTTAAGAAAGTGTTCTCTTGCAAGTCCCACAACCAACGTCAATGTAGAAGCTTGCAGTGGTATTTGTTTATCATATGCGATAATATGATTTTCCAAGAAGTAATAACAATGCATAGGTCGTTTTATCTGTGCAAGTAATAAGCTTTTGAAAGAAAATTTCAACAAATGTTGTAAAACGATATGCTGTCGTTCTTCTTCCTATTTTCCTGGAATTTTTAGGCTTTTGCAAAGTATTTTCAAAGTTCAATATGACGTGTGACGATATAACATGTAACCGAGGTAGTAAAGTAAATGCTGGTTTTACAAGTATGGTTAGACATACCAATTTACTCTAGGACTAGTTGGCACCTGCATTAGTAGTCAATTAAATGATAACCGTTTCCATCAGAATCAATTGGATTCAAACATTAAATTCAGTCAATTTTGAAATATGTATTTGTTTGTAAAATGTGTCTAGCGAAAAGTTGCCCCAACCCCATCTCAGATTTACTTAGTGTTGGTGTACCCACTCAAAATGTTATCGTCATAAGATGTTGCGTGTATGCAGTGTTTGTGTCAGTAATTTTTACCTATCAATATTTATTTCTGATGGAATTACAACAAAAGATGTGCCTATAATTATAGGCAGGAACGGTTTTCTGCAAGGTGGTCCAATTAAGCAAAATTGAGTATTTCAGTGAGTATTTATGTTTTTCCCCACAATTTCCTAATAGCATTTTAAACGTTCTAATAACAGTTGTACTGTATTAAAAGCGATGAGGAAATGTGTGTTTCATGGCTATTGCAAAGCACTTATTGAAGAAGGCAGATTTTTCATAATTTCAAAAATCTCGCTTCAATGTGCTGAAAAAGTATGTGACAGTTTTCAAAAAGGCTTGATTTTTCACATGTAAAGAACGTACATATAGCCTGGTTTTAAAAGTGAAGAAGTTCCTACTCCCGAAGAAATATTTTATAATCGTTAAATGAAATTATATGGTATGTCTATTTTGTACCAATTTTTTGGAAAAAATAATAATGGGAATGTTGTCACTGCTGACAATTTATATCATTGCTTTTATATTTAGTATTAAAATTATCCTTTCTTTATTGACAATGATTTAAGATATAGTTTCAAAGTAATTGAGCCCATTTGTAAAGTTGACATGGACAATAATAAGGTTCCCTGAATTGATGAACAAGGTGTTCCAAAAGGAGCTCTATTTTGACATACGTCACCCTGTGTTGTTTAAGAAATTGATTTTCTGTATAGATAGACCTGAAGTAATATTGGTGCATACTTTCAGAAACAGCCAAGCGTGGACAGATTTGAAACACCTCCTTTCGTCATTTATCACATGCGCGAATCGCCCTATACTAGAAAAACAGCAAAATACAAAAAGCAAAAAGACGAAAAGCAAAAGACATAATTATGACATGTCCCCTGAGGAATTCCTTACGTCCGACATGCTTTTTGTTATTTACGAAATGCATTTTGCAAAATGTCTTTTGCTTTATGCTTTTTGTTCAATGTTTTCTGCTTCATGCTTTTTGCTCATTCATATTTGTTTATGATGCTTATTATTTAAATAACAACTGTGAGAAAAGGGCGAATAATCTGTGATTCTCTGTTCCTGGAACAAAGTAAAGACACCAATGTTTGCACAAAAAATGACATTGACAAAGCACATATACAATTCTGATGATTTTATTTGAAAGGTAAAATTACAATATTGTTACTTCAAGGCGATCAAAATCCACATATTTAACAACATTCTATGACTTTGGTGTGAAATAGATCAATCTTGTGCTTATTTTGTATCAAGAAAGTGTAAGCATCTTATACTGGTGATCATGCATTCTTTGTATTTTTCGCTCATTGAGACAAAACCTTGGACTGGGTGACAGTGAGCCTAGATTAATTCTTATAAAAGCGCTTAGACAGTCTATGTGCCCTCACACTTTATCCGCAGATAGGTCGATGATTATGTAGTCGGTTATTGATGTCTTTTGATAATTGATTTGCCGTTTTCTTTATTTCGTTCCACGTATGATTGATTAGGTTCGTCTTAGAAAAGGTTTTTGAGTAGTCTGACGATAAATAATTCCCATGTAAAGTTCAATAGAAGAGTAGGCGGAAACGCCGCCATTGCATTTAGTTTTGTCACGATATCGGTGAACTATTCTGGCAGTGGCGTTAAGCCTTGCTGAAACAAACTGTGTATTGCGTATATGTTGATATTGCTTTACGATTGGGGTAAGGTAGAGAGAGGTTTTCTTTTTTAAAATTGTTGTTTGTTTTGGTTTATTTCTTGTTTGATTTGATTTTTGGTTTTCATAGTCTTGTTTTATAGTTAGTTTAAAACAAATTTATTGTCACAAATACTGACGAAGAGATAGGGCAAACGTCATCTCAACTTAGATGGCCATTTCTCAATTCATACAATTAATTAACAAATACACATCACTTGATGGCTTATAACTTGAATATAATGTACAATAATTTTCGTTGAAAATGAATGGATTTGTGAGAGGAGGGGATTGTGAGTGTTGAACGGTTCGGGAAGAGGTAATTGTTAGTTAAGTTTGTTATTTAATATAGTATCTGTATATTTGAAAGGAACAAGTAGATTCAGTTACATATAATTAAATTAGTTTTACTGCCAAGGTTGCATTTTAATTTTCAAATATCAAAGTATTTATGTCATATTAAGCTAAAATTAAATGATACCATACTACTGCTAAAAATAGTGTCATACTAAATTATTAATCTGATAATGGTTGATCCTGATCAATCAAGTGATCGTTAGATACGCTTTTTTCAATAATTATTACACGATTTTAGCACCTGTCTCTTCTTTTCTTCTCTATCCTGTTTCCTCTCATTTTGTTATGATTCTATTGTTCATCTTTCTGTCTATCTATAATTTTCATTTCAATCCATGCTCCTAACTTGTTTATCATTTCCAGTAACAATAAATACATTGTAGTTCATGTAATTTTGTGTACATACTAAGTAATGCTCTTAAATTCAATACTCATGTTATTATTATTCAGTGAATATGTTTGTATGAGTGTTTGTGCATTTAATATGTATATTTGTTAACTGTTACCATTGAAGGAGAGGGCTCAAATAGGCTTGCCTGCTGCCCAATTCCAGTTGCAAATTGATTTTTGTAATAAAATATTGAAGTTGAATTGTTAGTAGGGACCATATTAGCGAAATTTATCCGAATGATTGATGAAAGATTGTACATTGTCACAAACGATTGAATTTGTTGGTTAAGATGCAGATTGATCTTCATAAAGAAAAAGTGAAGACGTTAGGATCGTGTTTGACAATATGTTACGTATGTCATGTAGCATGGTGTTACTCATGGGTGCGTAACTAGGACAATGAAGACGGAAGTGTGTTATGTCCTTACAGGGATGCCCGCACTCACATGTTGGATATATGGTTAAACTATTTCTGAAAAGGTCATACTTTAAAATACTGGCTCTTTTACGAAGTCTACAGTGTATGATATTTATCCTTGTATTCGAAAGTCCGGTATTGAAGTTTGTTGTGGTCATATAGCTTTTTGAATTGTGTGATTGACGATGTAGAATGTTGTCTATTCAAAATTAATTCTTCTCTTGCGTCCATTAATGACAGCAGCTTCGAGCAAGATCTGGGGTTCACGACGGGGTAATTCACACAGAGATTTGGTTCCTTCCTCTTATAAATATCACATTTATCGGAGGCACGATTCAGGTTGCATTTTTTGTATTAGTCTGTATAAAAGGAGTTGGGTGTCTTTTGTCTGTCGGAGATTATAGTTGTTCTGTCTGTTTAGATTTGGTATAATGTCAAGAAGGTATGGTGGAGTTAAACCATATTCGATTCTGTATAAAAGACTGAGCTGCCTTCTTGAACGACGAGATGGTTTTATTGTTATTTGTATCATATTAACTGATATATTTAGAATTTATTCGATCTCGACCTAAGGTCTAATGTAGACTTTCCCATTCAAATCCCATCTGTCGTCGTCATCGTTGGTGTCTTCTATCGGCGTCATCGTAAGCTTTTAATATTTTCGACAATTTCTCAATAATCTTATCTAAGCTGGAAATTAGATGCATTATGATATGTAGCTCGTGTAATACTAGCCAAGCAGACTTTAGAAGTATTATTGTCAGCTTGAATTGCATTCTTCACAATTTCAATAGATAGAAAGTCTTGTCCGTTTGAAAAACCAGGCCCCTATCTTCTTTGATAAATTGATCGGAAATTCATTTCAAGAAATTTTGTCCATTTTTTTAAGACGTTACATCACCAAAGTACGTTGATGACTTATCCGTAATATGGATACTTCACAAGTCACATGCATGTTTACAGTGTATATTGTGTGTTACTTTTCAAGACAATGTTCATACTGAAATGTTTACAATAAAGATAAATTTCAAATTAGAAATATGATTACACCAACAAGGACTAAAAACGTGATAGCAAAAATGGCGAAAAAGCATAATTATTGATACTAAAATTTAAATTTCGATATCGACGACAAGGGCACCACCTCTGGGTTTAAATGAAAAGACTCAAATTGGATGGAAATATCAATGTCGATATCAACGATGTCGACGATTTCGTAAACGCTAAATGTCTTGGACATGTAATTACCATTGGGTATGTGGAATCAGGTTTGATCAATATGTATTTCATGGGACAACAATGAGTTATGCGACTTAGGGTCGAAGTTCAACACTATCAGTATGTTATGACCAAATTCAACTAAATCTGTCAAGAAGCACTTCTAGCAGAAGGGAATTCAGATTTATTCAAACGATGGGGCTCTGCCAGCAAGCGCATCCTTAAAGAACAAAAGGGGAGACAATTTGACAAATTTTCAAAAATCCTCTGATAATCTTATTGATTAATAAAAAAGATTTAACCTGCCGGTTCAAACCAGATGGACTTTAATGCCCAATGGACCTTTTGTTAATTGTGTTTGTACTTGTAAATTATATTGTATGCGTGAGGAAGAAGATAATAAACATCGATTAAAGACACAACATAACTAACAAAAGAACTTGATAGCAAGCAACACTCGATAGTGCCCTATAAAAGAAACAGCGATTAGATTATGTTACAAAACTTCATTTTATGTTATGTCTTCCTAATAATCACAATGGAGAAAGACTGTAAATCTACAGGTTGGAAAGAAAATGTAATAAATGGGGAAAACGAAATCAAAATGTAGCTTTATCTTCTCTTAAACAGGTCACGATTGTTAGAATATTTGATTATAGCATGTCACAATGCGTTTAGCTTGTTAATTAATGTGTCTGGTTTCAATTTTGAATAGTTTTTTTATATTTCTGTGCACGATTTGTAAGTTGTGTGTTTCATTTTGGAATCGTAGACAATTCAATTGACTTGTTTATATTGTTTGTCGTGTCTCCACGTTTTGAATTATACTGTCTATATTTGGTCATATCTCCTTTTTTATGCGTCTATTACAGTAGATCTTTAACTGTATTCACTATAATTCAGCCATATCTTAAGGTTAGGGAAGGGAACCAGGCAAAACTATCGACCTTCAGGAAGCTTCTGACTAAATGTCACAACTTCGGTGGCTGATTTGTGCCAAGAAGCAAAAAGAAGAAACCTTACAAAGGCGAAATAGCAAAAATTCAGGGCGCTAAATATATTCGCATTTTCGTCTTTTGGTTATTGTGTCTTTGTGGCTTGGGAGGCGAAAAGACGAAATAACGAAATGGCACATATCAGCCATCATACACAACAGAGGTATAATTCATTTGTCGTTGTGTTGTGAAATAGAAACTCGTTAACAGGAGTTAAGTTAAGGTCACGTGACACGGTTATTTGAGGTCACGAGACACGGTTTATGAGACTCAAACTGCTGATCTGGCATCGCTTCATTTATAACTAAACTATACATAAAATGCAGTTTTAATTCGATTTTCGGATCGGCACTGAAAAGGTGTTATGGATGCTGAACAGAACAGAACAAACAGGACAACACTTTATTTGAACATAACCAATGAAACATAAGATGATGTACACAGTTAACAGCACTAAGGGGTCAAATCATATTTTTGGTGGGGACTGAAATGTGTTCATTATACTTTTTTAAGAAAGTACATACTTTTTTCAACAGTTTGAGGTTACAGGTTCAAAACTAATCCATATTTTTTTTATATATTTGGACATGATGTGTAATATTTAGGTATATACAACTGCCGCTCTTCCCGAAAAAAATTGCATTTAAAAACGTTATGAAACTCATCACCAACAATATGTCTGTCGCATAATGAGCAAAAACGTTCATCTCTAGGAATATTTTCCCATCTACCGACATCTACAGCAAGTCTATGATTAGTTGTACGATATCGAATAAAAAATATCTGTAGTTATTGTTAAAAACAGTTGAATAAGGTTCAAGTCCTATACATGTAATCTTTAAACAATCTATAACATAAACCTTAACCTAAACTTTTAAAACATTATCTCCCCACAATTGTAAAAATAAAATTGTAGATACTTGTCTTTTTAAAATAGCAAGACTTAAATTTTCAAACCCACCAATGTTTTGTGATAGCCAAATAAAACTTAACCAGTTTAGTTAAATATATATTTTCAACAAAACTTACCAACTAGTGTTCGTAAGAACCAGATACATGATCACTTAATAAAGCATTGTACACAATGTAAGACAATTTACTTTTCTTACCATTTAAAATATTGAACCAGAAATTAACCATGCGCCTTTTCACAAGTAAGCGGATATCTACCTAACTCGTACTAGATCACTTTCTTTTGACATAAAGTATACTTCTTACAAAGTATAAATGAACTGCTTCTATACTAGAACAGTTCTCAAACTTCCAAATCTCGCAGCCATAAAGTAAAATGGGTAAAAAAGTAAATCGAAAAACCAAGACGATATTCTAGGCCGTAAGTCCGTGGACATTTGCAAACAATAAGAAAACGTTGGACGCACACAGAAAAATGAACCAAATATACATTTTTTAACTAAAAATGGAAACATCACGAACTTCTATTAAAAAACTAGAAGCGAAACCAGGTGCTCGCGATATGGTAAGCGTTTCCTGCTACACATGTGCCATATTTGTATATATAAAAGGGCTCGGCCCCCAGAGGCGTTACTAGGGGAACAAAAGGGGACAATTTGAGGAGACAACAAAATCTTCTTCTAATAAACTAAAAGACCTAGAGCTTAATGTTTTGGTATGTAGTAAATTTAAGGCATGGAAAATAAAGTTAGTTCAAGGCGTGACCTTGGGTCAAAAATAGATTACGCGTTTTAGGGTCAAAGTCCACTACTTTATCAAATATGTTAACTTTCATATTTTTGATTTTATGTCCAAAACAACTAGACCAATTTCACCCAAACGTTGTAGAAGGCATCCCTAGGGGAAGGGAGTTCATATATGTTCAAATGAAGAGTATCAGCCCCCAGGGGCGCCTTTTGGGGGGCCAAAATAGAGAAAATTTGACATAATTTCAAAAATATTCTCGTTATAAACTAGAAGGCCTAGAGCCGAATGATTAAGTATTTAGTAGCAACTTTAGGGCATTGAGAACCAAATTTGTTCCAGGTGTGACCGAGGGGTAAAACAAATTAACGCATTGCAGGGTCAAATTTCAACGCTGTATATATAGCAAATATTTTAACTTTCAATACAGAGGGACGATAGGGCCTCTTGTTTTAAATCTAACCACCTTAAACTTAAGAATATAACAATAAATTGTTTTATTCTTTTTACCGCTTTTTCAAAATGATGCCAAACTTTCGATTTAACATTTAAAAAAGGATGAATCGAATCAACAGAACGAGAGACAAACTAAACACAATAGCTGCATCGATCAATTAAGTACCAGAATGTAAGGAAATAAATTGACCTCACAACAATCCTCAAGGCTAGTAATCCATGCGAACTGACTCAGAACTGTCACACAGCACGAAACCAGGCTGTGTGGTTAAATAGGTCAATGAGGCCTCAACATTCTCACTTTCCGCGTGAGACTAGAAGTCTTAGAAGTATAGACATATGTTTAAACTTTTAATATACTTCATAAAGTATATTGTATAACGAAAAAAAGTGTTTCTTAAATTATTTGAATTTTTTAAATTCATTTTTAGGTGCCAAACATTCTTCAAAATGTTCCTACGCAGATGGTATTATTGCCCTTCTGTTGGTGGCTTATGCAGTCGTTACCATGATTACTGGGGTACTTTTCATGTATAGCATTGGGAGAAGCTTTCAATGGCCATTGTTTTACTCTAATGTGTCTTGGCCAGTTTTCAAGTGGACAGTATGGATAGTATCCTTTCTGGCGTATGGTATTGGTGTTGGACTCGGATGGTTCATCAAATTAGGTATAAGCATTCAAATCACGTTTTCATAATTAAATGTTCATACTTCTACATAATCAAAAAGCTTTTAAAATAAAATATATAATGTCGTACTATTTCACTGAATGAATTATGTATAGATCACATTGCATGGCGGAAAATTTTGTTTGTAACAAGCGTAAATGTGTTTTAGTTTATAATTTAATTGTAAAACGTGTAATCCTGTTCACCCAAGGAAGTAATATTTAGTAATGAAAACCTATATTTCCCTTTGTTCACTCATACCGTTTTTTGTTTGGGTATTCAAATAACGTCAAACAAACCAAATGGTTGAAATTCAAGCTCCAAATCAATCTGATCTGGGCCTCCCGAAGGGAAATCAGAGTATGAATCATTACGTTGCATAAACATCTTGTTTTAAGTGCCACAACGTGTAATGTGACCTATATGTGTATCAAATAAACAATATTGTAAAAATTATTTCAATATATGCTTTACAAATATAGTAGATAAGTTGTTATATGCATGTAAACAAAGGATAGGAAAAACTCCAGGATTCTTTAAAGGTGCCATTATGAGAAATCATATGACCTGATACTCGTTCCTTCATTGGTTCATTTTAATGTACATAATATTCTTGTAGTAAAGTCCATGGCTTGTGTTCTTATAAATCTTTAGTAACAAGTAACAGTACATATAAAGTATCTTTCAAATTCTTTAATCATGCCTATTTTGTATTAAAGAATAAAATTAGTGCTTCATATTCTTTGTGTTTTACACTAGTAACATTTTGACTTTAAGAAATATGCATTCCAACACGAAGAAACTTGCATGAAGTTTTGAGGCTTTTCTGTGTGATCTAGTTATAGTTATAGTACTAGTATTCACCAGATGTTTTTTATGTGCACATTTCTTCGGTGTGATATTATTTATATTAACTTTTGATAGTTTTGTAGTATCTTCATTTAGTATGAGCAATATTGGTGGGTACGAAAACTGGGGTTGGTGTGCGGATATTTGATAATTAAAATATTGAAATATTGAAAGATCTGTGTTAAAACTTATCTCATGTTCAATAATAGACGTTTCATAAAAAATTGTTAACTATACAAAATTGTGCAAAATTGTACATCAAGATGTGAAAATCCTCATAACAATTGCGGCACCTGTTATACCATCTGATAATACTACATTTTCATATTATCCTAAAAGAAAACAAAACTGAATTCAAAAAATAATGGTTTACCACTACGTGAAAGCGATGTTTTTTTTTATAGATATTTATTGAGTTCTTCTATATGTATTTAAACAAAACGTGTGCACAGTCAATGGTGTTCCAAGTAAAATTGATGATAAAGATAATAAATAAATGTTAAAAGTAAAAATTAACAGTCTTTTGATACTTAAGGAGGCCGACTCTAATTTATGTTGCCAGAAATCTGCAATAGCGAATTTCATTTCCTTAACAGACAATGTTAAGGGAAACATTATTTTTATTTTAAGCAAATACAAAAGGCATGTCACCAGGACTGATGAGACATGGGGACTGTTTCAAAATAACATCTGAATTTACATAGAGTCCAATTGGAAATATCACAGAAATGGCAAATATTAACTCTTAAACAACCAATATTTAAAAAAAATCCTGCAATAGAACTTTTGACCATTTTTATATATTAGGTACTGCATTAAATTATCTTTCTTATAATCAGAAAAAGGAGGGGGTCATCAGACAAATAGTGATAGGGGACCGTCTCAAAGATTAAATTTTGAGCTAAAAACACAGCTT
>JAUMGZ010221626.1:0-11437 GCA_032359645.1 Pododesmus macrochisma
CTATTCTACAGATATGGTATTACCTGGTCAATGTCTGTATTCTACAGATATGTTATTACCTGGCCAATTTCTCTATTCTACATAAATGATATTACCTTGTCAATGTCTGTATTCTACAGATATGTTATTACCTGGTCAATGTCTTTATTCTACAGATATGTTATTACCTGGTCAATGTCTCTATTCTACAGATATGTTATTATCTGGTCAATGTCTGTATTCTACAGATATTTTTTTACCTTGTCAATGTCTTTATTCTACATATATGTTATTACCTTGTCAATGTCTCTATTCTACAGATATGTTATTGCCTGGTCAATGTCTCTATTCTACAGATATGTAATTACCTGGTCAATGTCTCTATTCTACAGATATGTTATTGCCTGGTCAATGTCTCTATTCTACAGATATGTTATTACCTGGTCAATGTCTCAATTCTACAGATATGTTATTACCTGGTCAATGTCTCTATTCTACAGATATGTTATTACCTGGTCAATGTCTCCATTCTACAGATATGTTTTTACCTGGTCAATGTCTCTATTCAACAAATATGTTATTACCGGGTCAATGTCTGTATTCTACATATATGTTATTACCTGGTCAATGTCTCTATTCTACAGATATGTTATTATCTGGTCTATTTTTCTATTCTAAAGATATGTTTGTACCTTGTCAATGTCTCTATTCTACAGATATGTTATTACCTGGTCAATGTCTTTATTCTACATATATAGAGGTTCTCACATAATAAAACGCCTTTAAAAACTTAGCATTTTTTCATAACACACCATAGAACCGTGGTAGTATAGTGTTATTGCTCGTAGTGATATCACAGTGAGCAGGTCACATGCGTGAAGCGTCTCCTTGACTACCCTCCGACAAGAGATATAGCACTGTAACTTCACGCGTGCTTTGTGTTTCAACTAAAACTTATTTATAAACTATTTGAAAAATTAGAATAAGAATTACCGAAAAGGTAATGTTTTGTAAATGGATTGTCGCCAAACTTTGAACTGGAATCCTGAAGCGAGCGAAACAACGTAGTTCTGGTGAAACGGAAATAAAGAAAATAACGGCGTCAGGGGTCATGACCCTCGTATGACGTTGCAGTCCAATCAAATGACGTAATAAGCAGTGTGATAACAACTTGACCGATTTGATAACACAAAGTGATAACACACTGCACAACGGTGTGGTAACACGCAAATTATGTGAGAAAACTTTATAGTGTGTCTGTCTTCATACTTAATGTGATAACTTTATAGTGTGTCTGTCTTCATACTTAATGTGATAAATTAATAATGCTTCTGTCTTCATACTTAATGTGATAACTAAATAATGCGTCTGTCTTTATACTTAAAGTGATAACTAATTAATGCTTCTGTCTTCATACTTAATGTGATAACTATATAATGTGTCTGTCTTCATACTTAATGTGATAACTAAATAATGCGTCTGTCTTCATACTTAATGTGATAACAATATAATGCTTCTGTCTTCATACTTAATGTGATAAACTATATAATGTGTCTGTCCTCATTTATGATGTGATAACTATACGATGTGTCTTGTTACACAATCACTGTTTAGTATGGAATATCTTTGCTATATGTTTGTCCTTTGAATTTATTTTGAAATTGAGGTCAGATTAACAAAATGTAAACACATGTCATGCTACTTAGTTAAAACCCTGATTTGAAAAATACGACTTGAAATAGTTAAAAGAACATACATTGTTTCCATTGACAAATAAAAATAAACAGAGTTTAACTAAGTCAGTCTCAGTGTTGTATTTGCAGTGAATTCTAAGAACATGGAACACAGTTCTCTTCACCAAAGCTGGGCAATGTATAAGCTAGGGAAGCTAAACAGAAGATGACATAAATCAATGGATTCATTTCTGTTCCGGTAGTAAATAAAAAGACAAAGTATATTTCTATATAAACTAACACAAGTTACAACAATGCACAAAGGGTTATTTATTCCGAAATCACAACATAAATAAGAATGATACAGAATTTTTATCTTGCTAGTCTGAATTATTATATCCTCTTAACCCCTATCAAAAATTTTAACACTGATTGTTGTTCAGATTTTTTTGTGAACAATTTGGGTAGAAGGAAGGAAAACATAAACACATAGCAAGTAATTGGAATTTTTTCAGATTTTTTTTTAAAATCTTCATACTTATTTCATTTTGAAGCATTGTACTAAGTTTGATTTGAATCCAACCAAAGGAACTGAAATTATTGTGCGGGAACAAACTCAGGTTTCTATTTTCAGTAACAGTGACCTTGACATAAACCCTCAAATTGACAAGAAACCAACGTAAAAAATTAAGGTCAAAGTCAGCATTCTAAGGTTGGCACCCTACCCTACCAAGGAATGAATGTTTTACAGTTGGAAGAACAATTACACAAGGTCACCTATATATAAATTCAAAGAAACAGTGTAGAAAGAAACAACTTGGTTATAGTAATGGCACTATGCATGTTGGCAATGGACAAAGTCAAATGTAGAGTAAAGTCTTCATCTGCAAGTTGGATTTAGGTAGCATCATAGCCACGTTGTGCCTCATTGTCACCCTGTTTGCTTACGCTGTAGCCACGTTCTGCTACGTTGCCAAACGTAGCTGAATGTTGCAGCCAAAGCATGAAACTTTGACCGAGATATTATTGGTGAAAAATATGTAAATAGGGAAAAAACTGACTAAGGTCAATATATGCTTGGAATATATGTGCAATGCATACTTGTTTAAATATGAGAATTTTTAGATTTTGTCAAATATTTTCCCTTTTTTATTACCATTATGGCACCTCCTGGGAGCCAAGCCACCTCATAATCATGTGAAGAAATGTGTGTTCCATTATTTCCCAAATGGATGCTTCCAACTAAGTATAATCGAAGTTCATCCATTGGTTTTTAGAGAAGACTAAAATGTGAAAAGCTAACATATTTGCTATCCTGTTGAACTTTGACCCACAAACACATAACCAAATTTAGACCCAAGGGCTATGTCTTGAACAAACTTGCCCAAACTTAAATACATGTACAAGCATATTAAGCTCATGACCTTAAAATTCATTGCATGAAGATTTTTATAATTTTTTCAAAATTTGACCTTTATGATCCCCATAGTGGCGCCCCTTGGGGTAACACCATACACAAACTTTGTTCTCCATGCCCTAAGGTTACTACATTCACATGCACAAAGTCTAACACATTCCAGTTTATTAAAAGAGGATTTTTGAAATTCTTTAAAAAAAATTCTATATTTGATCCTCTAGTGGCACCCCTAGGGGACAATGCTAACTTGTTTGAACACATCAGAATTCCCTTCCCAAACTTATGCTACCTAAAATGCCTGGTTGAAATTGGTGAACTCCTTTTCGAGGAAAAGTTAAAAATGTTAATACATGTAGTTATACTAACAGTAATGTTGAACTTTGACACCAAAATGCTTAACCTGTTTTTGAACGAAATTGGTGCTCCATGCCTCAAGGTTACTACTACATATGCAAAGATTAAGCTTTAGGCCTAGGCCTTCCAGTATATGAGAAAACTTTTCAAATTTTTGGTCATATTTTCCCAATTTTTGGCTTAAATTGTGGCAACCCCTAGAGGTCAAGCAGCAATATATAACCACTTACCAAGTCTGAATCCCCTTCGACTAAGGATGCTTTCTATTAAGTTTGGGTAAAATTGATTCAATGGTTTTTGAGAAGTAGTCGAAAATGTACTTTAGTTATAACATATTTGCTATAGTGTTGAACTTCGATCGCTAACCCCGCAACATATTTTTTACCCATTAGTCAGGCCTTGAACAAACTTGGTTCTCCATGCCTTAAATTTACTTCATAAATTTTTGAGTTTTAAGCTCAAGACCTTCCAGTTGATCAGCAGATTTTTTTTTAAATTGTCAAATTTTCCCCATTTTGGCCCAATAGTGGTAACCACTTGGAACTGAGCACCATCCTTTGAACAGACAAACCTGTATTACCTTCCCTTAGGGATACTTCCATACAAGTTTGGTTTTATTCGGTCCAGTGGTTTTGGAGAAGAAGTCAAAAATATCAAAAGTTAACGACAGCAGACAGGATATGTTTGTAAAAGGCCACCTTGGACCTTTGGTTCAGATGGACTAAAAACTGATTATAGCTGATGCTAACTATAGGAATAAACAAAGTCACTAAGCCATAAAATGTTGGTCATCCACAACTTTGGTTTAGGTAAGCACCGGTACCATAGCATCCTATTATATTCTTAATTTTATAGGTCTAGCACTTATTATTTCTGAAAAGCCGAGCTAAATGCAAAATGTTGACATCACCAACAAAACAGTATTCATATGTACCTACATTGTATATCTTGCTTTCCTCAACTTTCTTAGAGGGTGACACAAAAACAGAAATGCAGATTGCAATATAAAGGTTTTTATTTAGTTAAGATCATTATTTTGAATGCTGTAGTGTCAGGTTCATACAAAATAAAGGGGCTGTACAACAAGGAATATTCCTACCAAATTCAGCTTTTTAGATAAGAAACAAGAAGAGCTATTATCATTAAATCCTGTTGAAGTGCATTTTGGCCTCTGAGTCTTAGTATCCTTGACATATTTTCTATCAAATTTGAGGTTTTTTTTGCTACATTTTCTGTGATATGAAAAAAGAAAAGAAAAAATTAAATAAAATAGAAAAGTAAACCTGCATGTGTCCTTTCCAACAAAACTCACCCGAGCCAAAAATATATTTGACCATGTAAAAATTAACATATCAATTAATATTCCTTTCATCAGAATACTGTACTTGTTAAGATTATAAAATCTATAATGGAATATTTAAATAAATGTGTTAATTGTGTATAACCTATAGATTAGTAAATTGTTGTTTTTCACATTTCTGTCTAATTGCATGTGTACACACATATAAAACACCAGCTATAAACTGAATGTAACACTTACCTGTGGATCAAACTTGATAAACTGGTCCAACCCAAGACCTGCAAGCATTCAAAATTCATATATATATTTATCAAAAAACTTCAAACGAATATGTTCGAGTCTGAAGGTTTTTTCTTTCTACAAATTTTGTTTAAGCCAAAAAGAAATACACTGTACAATGTATATGTGCATTGTGTGTGCATATCAAAATACCTTAAGCATTGTAACTTTCTGATCCATGATGAAAGGCATTAGGTATTAGACTGAATTATTTAAACATGAATAAACAAAGGTACGGAGGTATGTTGCCTTTGTTCAATTATATATAAATCTATTAGAATCCTATACCTTCTGGTTGCTTCATTCCAGGTGTAATAGATCGTACAAAATCTTCTGGAGTCATGAAAACTTCCGAATCAGATCCTTCATGGTGAACTTTCAGTGTTGCAAAATATCGAAATATTTTGTCTGGAGTAGAGTAGGCCCTAATGCGATTTTCATACCCAATAATCTGAAAAATTATTTTTGTTAAGTGCTTTTAGTAAAAATATGAGATCAATAGAACTAAAAATGAACACTTAATTTAATTAAATCATTAAATGATTTGTATTAGTTTTGTCCTCCTAAAGATGAGCTAACGTATTGTTTTAATATTTAGCATGTTAGTGCATTTACTGTAATTTTTTTTTTAAAAATATCACATAGAAACACATAACAAGAGTGCATGATTACTTGTTCTGAAATGCAAAGACTGAAAAGTGATAGAAAAATAGTGGTCAAATGAAGGTAAAATCAGTTAAGAATAATATATCGGTGGGTTAACTCACATATGCCAAATGCTTTGTTTGGAAGGTTTATTTGTTTGTTTGTGTTAAGGGCTTATTGTCCGATAACAGCTAAGGTCATTTACGGACATGCCAGTTTTACTGGTGGAGGAAACCGGAGTAAACCACCGACCTAAGGCAAGTCACTGGCAACTTTCTCACACTAGGCCACCCCGGGAGGGAATCGAACCTAGAAGGTGAAAGGCTCTTATGATTACAAGTCGGCGACTTAAATCACTAGGCCACAGCGGCCCCTTGTTTGGGAGGTAATACTGGGATATGAATGAAGAAAGAAAACATATATGATACCTGAATTAGAAGAATTTTGAACAAGATTTAAAAAGATCTTATGCAACATGCTTTAACTTTTTACACAAAATTAACTTTCATATTTGGCTGTTTATTCAACTTCAGCTTTCTAAGACCATGGATGAAAATGTATGACCCAATAGTAAAGAAACTGTTAATGAAATTCACGTTTGAACACAAATTTATCTTGAATCACGCCAATACTTAACATATACACACAGAGCCATACAGCAGACAGTTGATACAAGTTATCCAACTAGATAAATTACTGAATATTTGCACATTATGAAATATTTTGGATAATTGAAGTCACTCAATCATATCACATTTATTTCACTTCATCTTCTGATAAATTTTGTTTATAATTTCAAGGTACAAATGTGCATGTACATTGCATTAAATGAGAGTTACCGTTCCTGATATGGTAAACATTTCAAAACATTGTAGGATTTTTCAGACAATATTTGTCCTTATATGATATTGAATTATTTAAAGTATCTAGCTACATGTAGCTACAGTGAGATTGCCAATAACATTTTAAAGAATGATGGAAGCTAGATTAATATATTTGGAGAAAACTATTTAAGTAGATATTAAAGAGATAACCTCATATAAAGATAAAGAATCGAAAGATCAACACAATCTTTCAGTCAGAAAAAATAATACACAAGGTATTCAAAATTTGTACCGCTACATTATCGGGAACATGAACACATCATCTTGAAATACTTACAGTATACAGGATCTTATAATTAAAACCACTTTTGTAAATCATAACCATATTATATCCAGAATAAAAATAAAACAATAATTTGCAACTGTTCTCACAATTATTCTCAAACAAAAACATATGTGCAAAATACAAAACATCAATAATGAAATAATTAACACTGACCAACTAGAAAATGTGCACGGACACATTTGAAACATGCTACTCCTGAGGTTTAACAAATTGCCCTTACATGGCAGAGCCTTCTGACTAAACTAATAGCCTCTAGTTAAACCGTTATTTAATATGATAATATGTCTATACACCTACAGATATTAAATTGTTTATATATTTCATTTTTCACCTGTCTGTCTCTGGTATTTGCCTTTTTCTTCTTTTTCTTCTCCTCTTCATCTTCTTCTGTTTGATCTTCCTTCTTTTCTTCATTATCTGCACCTGATACTTGACTTTCTGAACTTGCAGCTTCCACAGGTTTACCTTTATTTCCAGAATCACCTGAATTACTAAAAAATATAAACATCATTCATGATATGTAATTCAAGATAATTACATAAGGTATGTTGATATTATGTTGTATAGATGATCAATAATCTAATTATCTTGTACGTGTAGCAATATCATACTATAATATATATAATTAGTTCATCAGTATATTGGGGTTTTACTGTTTAAATTTTTACCTCTCAATCAAACTTCATAATTTCGCATAAGACACCAATTTCCATTAACCCGATGTCTTTTCGCAAATTTAATATGCCTATTTAAAATTTAGAATTTATAGAGAAAAAATACATGAAATATCCGAAAATAGCTACTGGTGTATAACTATCAAGGATGTTCAAGCATAGGATACAAGTACATAGGCAAAATCTAAATGGGATGACAGATAATGATGAAAATTGCTGCAGTATAATGTCTGTACTTGGTACATTGTACCTAAGGTACAATTATGAAGTTTAGAAACAAATGATTGAGAGGTAAAAGTTTCAACTTTAATATATTGACAAACTAATAATTTGACACTAATATTGGAGATTGCACTTTAAAATGATTGACAGCCAGTTTTTTAAAACTATTTTCAAGTAGTACTAAAATATTTTGTGTTAATAAGTAATCACTATTGTGATGTACTTTTTAAGCACTCTCTTTTTGGGAAAAAAATGACAACACAATAGTGATTAGAGTTGTGCCTATGAGGAGTCAATGATCATATTATGTTACCTTTAGTTTATGAAGAGTGTAAACAAGAGGCCCATAGGGCCTTAATGTCCATCTGGTTTAAATGGGCATATATCATTGTCATTTGAAATTGTTTGCCTTGAACAAAGTTGGTTCTCTATGCCCTAAAGTTACTTTAAACCATAGGATTAAGCACTAGGCCTTCTAGTTTACAAGAAGATTTTTGAAGTTTTATCAAATTTTCCCCATTTGGGCCTTTAAGTGACCATCCTTTGGTACTGAGCCCTGTCATTTGAACAAATCTGAACCCCCTTCCCCTAAGAATGACATCTACCAAGTTTCGATGAAATTGGTCAAGTAGTGTTGGACAAGAAGTCAAAAATGTGAAAAGTTAACATGTTTGCTATTATATAGTGTTGAACTTTGACCCCAAAACGTGTAACCTATTTTTGACCCTGGTGTCACGCCTTGAACAAACTTAATTTTCCATGCCCTAAAGTAACTACATACCATTATGCATTAGGCTTTAGGTCATCTAGTTTATTAGAAGATTTTTCAAATTTTGTCAAATTTTGTCAAATTTTCCCCTTTTGGAACCCCATTAGGCATAGTGGCGCACCCTGGAGGCTGAGCCCTATTATTTGAACAAATCTGAACTCCCTTCCCAAAGGGATGATATCTACCAAGTTTGGATGAAATTGGTCCAGTAATTTAAGACAAGAAGTCAAAAATGTGAAAAGTATCATTTTTGCAATATATATATAGTATTGAACTTTGACCTCAAAATGTGTGACCTTTTTTTACCCAAGGGTCACGCCTTGAACAAACTCGGTTCTCCATTCCATAAAGTAACTATAAACCAAAGCATTAGGTTCTAGGCCATCTAGTTTATTAGTAGACATTTGTTTGATATTTTGTCAAATTTTACCAAGTATGGTCCCTAAAGTGGAGCCCACTGGGGACTGAGCCCAATCATATGAACAAATCTGAACTCCCTTCCCTGAGGGATGACTTCTTCCAAGTTTGGATGAAATTGGTCCAGTTGTTTTTGACAAAAAGTCGAAAATGTGAAAAGTTAACATGGTTTGCTATCTATATAGTGTTGAACTTTGACCCCAAAACGTGTAACCTATTTTTGACCTCAGTGTCACGCCTTGAACAAACTTGATTCTCCATGCCCTAACTATACACACCAAAGCATTAGGCTCTAGGTCATCTAGTTTATTAGAAGAAGATTTTTGAAATTTTGTCAAATGTTCCCCTTTTGGACCCCATTGTTGCGTCCCCCTGGGAGCTGAGCACTATTATTTGAACAAATCTGAACTCCCTTCCCAAAAAGGATGATATCTACCAATTCAAGTTTGGATGAAATTGGTCCTGTAATTTAGGAAAAGAAGTCAAAAATGTGAAAACTTTACATATTTGCTAAAGTGTTGAACTTTGACCCAAAAACGTGTAACCTATTTCTGAACCCAGGGTCACCCCTTGAACAAACTAGGTTCTCAATGCCCTAAAGTAGCTACATACAAAAACATTTAGCTCTAGGCCTTCTAGTGTATTAGAAGAAGATTTTTGAAAGTTTGTCATAATTCCCCTCTTTTGGCCCCTTAATGTTGCCCCCTGGGGGCCCAGCCCCTTCATTTGAACAAATCTGAATACCCTGTCCCTATGGATACTTCCTATCAAGTTTGGATGAAATTGGTCCAGTGGTCTAGAAGAAGAAGTCGAAAATGTGAAAAGTTTACGACGGACGACATACGACGAACGGGATTAGTATGGGAAAAGTCCACTTTGGACCTCGGTCTAAATGGACTAAAAAGAGGATTTTCAAGATGGCCACCTTGAAAATCTGTCCAACATAAATTTTGTATAGGCACAACAAAAAACTACAGTGATTACACAAAGAGAATGTTGCTTTTCTGTCTGTTTGAAGAAGAAGCAATAACTAACATTGCCTCTATAGCTGAGTATGTATGCTGATGATCGACAGAAGACACAAAATGACCAGAACATCTCACAAGAGCTTTGCTCAATAGGCAAATCAATAATAATCATATATCCTATAAAATACAGTATCCTAGCTATTCACAACCTGTGCTTGGTTACTCTTGACCAAACACAATAATTTTCAGGGGAAAAAATCTACAAACTTTCAATATACATGTACATGTACAAAAATACCTATCCAAAAAGGCTATTGACAATAGAAATGAGACATTTGGTCATTCTTTATTTAAAATTATTTTAATGTCCAATGAAGTATTAAAATTGTTAATGCTAAGTCAAAACAAAATAGTGGAGGTTTTTTTTGTCAGTAGTGATGCATGATGGCATTACAATTCATATATGCATGTTATTGTATATATAACAATCAAGGGCAACATCATTTTTACTGACAGGTAAAACTTAAAAAAGAACTCAACACTTACCCTACCATCAGGGCTGCAATAAAGCCACAAGTTGTCATAAATATCCCTTGTATTGCTCTTCTAAGACGAGTCCCTCTTGGCCTCCCAGTAAATCCAGAGTATCCAGATTTATATGATTCTGACCTTTTCTGTAACTGATATGGTTGTTTTATCTTACCAAAAACAGAAACACTTCCTCCCTTTACAATATGTGCATTAAGAAAAGTAAGGTTGTGGGAATGCCTTTTAACACATCCAGTTTCCCCCAACAAGCTTGTTTGTCTGGACAAAAATACAACTGAAGAAGGTTTCCTCCATATTCTTGTTAAGCCAGACATATTCAAGGCTGGAAGTTTTTTTTTAATCTTCTGCTTCCAATCTACTCCATATCTTCTTGTAGTCTGTGAAAAGAAAGTAAATGTTGTTGATTATCTCAAGAGCATGAGTGAATAACAATATACATGTATACATTTAAGTACAAATGTATATAAACTGTAATGTTGCTTCAATAATCATGATCACCAATAGTACACCTATGTGTGGTACTGTACCTATACCATGTATTAGCCATTCACCTGTTTACTACTTTGTGGCTGCTTGGCTACATCCAATTTTCAGGAAAATTTGAACCCTCATTTGTATAAATGTCCAGTTTGGTAGTCAGTCAATGAGTTTATTCGGATTTTTTCTAGAGCTAGTGGACTTGCATTTGATGTGGGTTTTTTTTAACCATATTATGAATACAGAACTGATTATTTTTACCTGTTACCCAAATGTTTTTATTATTTGAAATAAAATATAAGTTCCATTATCAATACCAAGGGTATATGAAGTTGAAGGAATAAATAAATGTACATCTTAGGTTATAAGTATAAAACAAGTATTAACCAGAGATGGTGTCAACGTCACCAAATGCTCGTCTGTATATGCATTTGTCAATTTAAAAGACATCTAATTAATCTTACATCTATTTATATTCATGATATTGCCATCAGTAAATGATATAGTGTGGTAGATAAAAACATAAGAAAGAAAATATTGTTTG
>JAUMGZ010221637.1:0-11437 GCA_032359645.1 Pododesmus macrochisma
TTTGTTTCCCAAGAGTAAACTGGGTTGAGTTTAAGAACCGGTTTGAAAACTATTTTGAAACCATAAACCAAAACCTGGACTAGTTTGTTTGCAACAAATTCGCCCTTTATCTCATATATAGTAGCATTGTCATGTGATATGTAGTGGCATTGTCATGTGATTTATAGTGGCATTGTCATGTGATATATAGTGGCATTGTCATGTGATGATTAATATAATCTCATATATAGTATAATCAATACACTAAACGATTGAATTACTTGATTAACGAAATAGCCAACTGAATGAATGATTGATTTGATTCAGAGCCGAGCCGCTGAATAAATAAAATATCACAAAACCCAAGTGGCTATGTAGAACAACCTAAATAACAAAAGACGACATCACTAAAATGGCCTGGGTTGACAGTTAGCTAAATACACATCATCAGTGAGAGTCTTTAAAAGTCGCAATGTCTTTCATCCGTCCAAACATATACTATTTTCATGCTTTAACAACGTTTCACATTGCTAGATAAAATCTATATTCAAGATCTCGCATTGAATGCTTTAATGAGTAAAAACGGCAATTAGAAATATCTTGTGGTTAAAGCACGACTGTACAAGGTGTCCAAAACGTTTCGAATGTTAAACATAAATACTATGGAAACAGATAATGTTTAGCAGGAAATGTTCAATCCTTCGTGGATCCCTGATTCGCTTCTAGTGTTTAAAAGAGTTTGTGATGTTTCCCTTTTTTGGTTAATATCTGTATTTTTGTTTTTCTATTTTCTGTGTGCGTCCCATGTCTGCCTTTTATTTGCCCATGTCCATGGACTTACGGTTTTTGAAATCGTCTTGTTTTTTTTGTATTTACTACTTCCTTTTTAGTTTAACAATTGTTTTCGCATCCCATTTTAAATATCCACGGACTTACGTCTTTAGAATAGTCTTTATTTTTCAAATTTACTACTTTCTTATCACCAACACATTTGTAGAATTCAGTGGTCATCTCCAACATACTAATGGAATTATGATGGGTACCAATTGTGCTTCATTAATCTTAATTCGCAAAAGACAAGAGTTTACCATGATTACTAAAGGTTACCATGTTCTTAGAGGAGCACTTCATTACTACCTTCTGCTACATATATCGTATCGTGTTACTGAGATCCCTTCCCTGTGTTCGACACCTTGTCGTGGTAGGGAGGTTTGCGCGTTTCGATGACCTGGAGAGCTATGCTGGCGGGAACTTATTATCCTGTTAGGGTCACCCAAGTCAGAAAGGTTGAAAGGTAGAGACCAGACAAAATTCGGGACGTCCTTCGGCGGGGACGCTAACCTCGCGGTCTCGTGTCAGGGAATTTAACCCCCTGGCACGATAAAGATCCCCATGTAAATTTCGATAACAGTAGGCGGAAACGCCGTTGCATGGGCTCATCCTTCTTTCTGAACTATCTTTTTTTATTTCCATTTCCCGTTCCTGTCACCGCTTCTCTTCCTGTCCTATATTTTGGTTTTTCTCCTTTGTCTTTTGTCACAATATCGGTGAAATATTCTGGACGTGACGTTAAACCCTAATTAAACAAACAAGTTACTGAGATCCATTTAATTATACTTCAACTTTTTTGGGGTAGAAATCGAAATAAATTGTACATTCTCCACAAACGTTGATGACAATCGTGATAACTCAAGCTCTCTCATAACTAACCTGCCATTTATAAGCAACAACATGCCCATGTCATCTGCTTATAATGTTGATCCTATTTCTTCTATTTTTTAAAGCTAAATCAAAGCTTCTTCTCAATACCAGGATTTCGTCATTAAAGGATAAGTGTTGCTATACAATCATCTGAGTTAAGGATTAAGTCTCCTTGACTCTTGTTTGCACTCAGAACATTTTATTGTACCATCACAATTATACAGAAATATATGACAATTCAAAATCCGTTTCTTTGATATTTAAGGACATAGTCCCGTCGCCATATTTTGTACTCTGAATTATTGTTCATGTCTTTGTTTACAGCATACACCACAGTCTTAGGTTCTTGCGATAAACTTCAAATTATTTTAATCGCCTACTCATCATATCTGCCCTTCGTTTAGTATAATAAATACATTCATTTAGTCAAGTCGGTCTTTTAATTTATTATATCAGCATGCTTTCTCTGCCTATGTGGACATGGTTGCTTTTAACAGCTGTCCGGAAGAGTAAACATACTGTAATTTTTAATTTTGATTGAGCATAAAACCTCTTACGTCTCCTTTTCGATTGTTGATGTTGCATCCCGATTTACTTTGGTCAAAGTTTCCATGTACCGAATTGAACGAAGAGTTCACGGCAAATGAGATATTGATAGCAGGAAATGCTCACTTTTTGACGGAGAGTTCACAGCAAATGAGAAAGCGATAGCAGAAAATGCTCACTATTTCACGGAGAGTTCACGGCAAATGAGGTAGAAGGAAATGCTCACTATTTCGCAGACATCAGATTTTGGAGTGGAGTTTCATTTTTAGTGTTATATTTGTACTTTGTTCTATCCATGTCAAAGTTTGTCGTTAATTCACCCATATGAATTGACTTTTTTGTCTTTTGAGTAGTGTCTATGACGGCTGATTTGGAGCTTGGATTCGGATCAAAGGTTTGACGTCATTTGTAAATGCTCCTCTCACTTTGCTAGTTCATTCTGGTGGTGACGTTTTGATGAAGCTATTGTTTGTTTGTCAATAAGTTTTGTTCAGTGGATCCAATGTACTCTTGTGTTAGTCCATCTGGACACATTTCACAGAAATACCGTCCGTTATCCGTCCTTCCATCGTTAACGTTTCGCGTTTTCGACTTCTCGAAAATACTGGAACAATTTCAACCAAATTTTGTAGGAATACAAAAATGCAATCTAAATCACGCCTCTAATGGCGGAAGGGGATTTAGATCCGTATAAATGATGGGGCTCGGTCTACAAGGGGTCAAAATGGGTAAAATTTTATTTGGTATGCTGTTACCTTAGGGCATAAAGAACCAAGTTGGTTGACGGGGTGACCCCGAGGTCAAAGTAGTTTATGTGTTTTACAGTAAATTTTAATAGTTTTGATGTAACACTTATGTTAACTTGTAACTTGTCCTCCCAAACAACTGGACCACTTTCAACAAACCTTAGTAGGAAGCATCCCTAGGAGAAGTGGACATCTGACGGACTCAGCCTTCATGGGCACTGCTAGAGGGAAAATTGTCATTTTTTATTCTTCAAATCTTGTAATTTTTTTGAATACCAAAAAATAATATTACAGGCCTGTTTCAACCAGATAGACGTTAAGGCCCACTGGGTTTTTTTTGTTTTGAATTTACTGTTCTACCATAACATACATAATTATGTAGCAATGACACAAGAGGTGTATTAATGGTATCACATTATAAACGGTAGCAAACTTTTAATATTACAAATTTCTAATGGCCCATTTAACAACATAACCTACTCTAAATTGACTTTAATAAGCTCTTTTTAATTAACTGATAATGATTTTAATAACATTCATAAAGACTTCTTTAACGAGTTGAATAGAGAAACGATAACGCCTGTGTGATGTATCTTCCAAACCATTAACTGAAATTTACATATTTATATAGATTATATCATAAAGGTTGTTGTGGTCTTAAAATAAGCATATAAATGGCATGGACTAGATCTCATGGGAATAATTTGAAATTTTCAAATAGAATATTCAAAGTGTTGTGTAACGTTACGTTTTTAGAATTTAGTTTGCTTTGTGCATAAGAATATCAAACATACTCCTTTACTTATTTATCGATGGGAAGCGCATTCAATTATACATGTACTTGATTAATTACGGTAACATATGTGTTGTCATAATTTCAATGATATCATTGATTTATGTTGTCCATTATTTATGCTGCTTGCCTACTGAATGTACAGTGTTTGTTCCCTTGTTCTTAACGCCTTACGCGGATGGTTGTTTGTTTGTTTTATTGGGGTGTAGCGTCCCTTTAATGTTTAGGTCATATCGAGACGGTGTCTGTATGCGACAGTGCGCACTTATGGCAACTTTATTGTGATTTCTCACTGAAATATCACGCCGCAGACACATTGACACTATCCGTCACTCGGTCACATTGTACTGACACCGAGCCAACCAGTCCTTCTTCTACCCCTTAATGCTGCGTGTTATTCAGAGAGTGAGAAGAGCTACGCGGATGAGGGGGGTTGTGTCGATACCTTGGAAAGTTGTGCTTGTTAGAGCTTATGCAAAACATTTTGAAGCGTAGCGGCCACACACAGAACTACACGTCCTTCGTTTGGGGACGCAAAACTACTAGTTCCATGTACAGGTTACTAGTATTTCAATCGGCTGGCACGATAACGACCCCTTTGTAAGTTTCGGTAAGAGTAGGCGGAAACGTCTTTGTATGGTTTCACTTTTTCTGTTATGTCACCTTTGCTTTAAATTGCCGTTACAATCACGGCTACTCTGTCTATACAGTCTTTTTATGTTTTCCCCTTTGATACTTTGTATCCCAAGAAATATTCTGGAAATAACATTTAACTCTAATTATACCAATTCTACCTATTATGATTAGCCCATGTGGTCCAAAATAGGTTGTTGTTTAAAATTATTAAAGTAAAATAATAATCTAAACCTTATTTGATGAGAAGCTTTAGATTGGCAGTATGCAGATACATTACAATTTTCTACAATTCCTTGTTTTCTTCAATATTTTATAAATGTATCTACTTTGAATTGTGCATGCATTAAATGTGTGATTATGTCAAAATCTCTGAAGTTTAAATGTATCACTTGCCTGTTCGATCAAATGTCAATTTGACCAAGGCTGAAGGTTTGTTTTCAATAAGATGAAGAAGCAAAGACGAGTATAATGTAGAAGAGGCAAAAGTAGATATGTGTTTGAATGCATGGTTTAATTTCTTCAATTAACCAGAGTTGACTTTTCTCATACAAATCCCGTCCGTCGTCTGTCGTCCGTTCGTCCGTTTTCACATTTTCGACTTCTTCTCTTAAACCCCTGGACCAATTTCATCCAAACTTGGTAGAAAGTATCCTTAGGGAAATGGGAGTCAGATTTGTTCAGATGAAGGGGCAGGGCTTCCAGGGGACACCACTAGGAGGCGAAAAGGGGGAAATTGTTAAAACTTTAAAAATCTTCTTCTAATAAACTAGAAGGCCTAGAGCTTAATGTTTTGGTATGTAGCAACTTGATGGCACAGATAATCCAGTTTGTTAAAGGCGTGACTCTGGGATCAAAAATAGGTTACGCTTTTTTGTGTCAAAGTTCAACACTATAGCAAATATGTTAACTTTTCACATTTTTGACTTTTTGTCCAATATTACTTGACTAATTTCATCTAAACTTGGTAGATGTCATCCTTACGGGTTCAGATTTGTTCAAATGGCGGGGCTCAGTAACCAGGGAAGGTCACTTGGGGACCCAAGTGGGGAAAATTTGATAAAATTTCAAAAATCTTCTTATAAAATAGAAGGCCTAGTGCTTAATGCTTTGGTTTAAAGTAACTTTAGGGCACGGAGAACCAACTTTTTTCAAGGCATATCCTTTCGGTCAAAAGTTTTCAAATACCAACAATTTTCATATAGGCCCATTTAATCCAGATGGACGTTAATGCCCAATAGGTCTCTTGTTTCTGTGTGCGTTTTTCCTTTTCTGTTAACTCGCCTAGGTTAATGTTTACATGCCTTTATTGAATATCGTCTAGATTTTTTTTTCTTTTTTATCTACAACGTCCCAAGAATAATTGCACTTCATTTCGATGAGCAGGTCCTGGGCGTTACTGTACAACATAATAACTTTTTGCATAAATTGATATTCAATATGCAGAGACAAAAGAATCCTAGAACAACAGATATGTTTAACAAATTACATGTATTCGCACCTAACTGTACAACCTGCCGTTTACCTATTGAACAATCTGATGAGATTTTATTGCTTCCTCGAACGCCTTCCAGAACATGTATACAAGGCCGGTGTCCCATCTCAATCCTGAGAGGGCCGTCTTAACTTATCGTTAAAAGGTAGCTTGTTATTGAAAATGCATTACACTGAATTGATATTACATATGTTTTGTAACGAATGCAGTTTTCGCCTTGTCACTCTCTTTCTTCTCTTTCATCTTGATTTACCAATTTCCAGAAAAGAGATCAAAAGCAGAGAACAATTTAGCCCCCGGCAAATCAGTCTAAGGAATCACGAGGAAAGTATATGCATTTCAGGTTGTAATCAACACAGGTTGTAAGGCTATCAACACAGGTTGTAAGGCTGTCTTCTTTAGTCTGCATTAGAACCACACACACTGCCCAAGGATTTTTTAATCAGAAAGCTGTAATCAACACAGGTTGTAAGGCTGACATTTTTCGTCTGCACTAGAACCACCCTCGCTGCCCAGGGATTTGTTGAAAACTCAACTCACTTCACCTGAAGCACGAGGTTGAGAAAATCTAGATAGTTGCTTAACTGGTATAGCATTCTCGGTATCTATCCTATGTTTCACGAAAGCAGTCCTGTGTAGAGCCTTGTCTGGTGCAGCAAAGATATTGCTATATTTCAGAATTTGCTTAATTTCAGCTTGAAGTTTCGTCAGCGGACATGCTACTGCTGTGTATGAAGCTTTTAAAAGGTTAGATAGGTCCTTGTTACCTGTTGCAATTGACTAACATCGTTTCTCGTCACCGATACTACAAGGACTAACAGTACTGATATAGGTGTTTCATTGTAGGATTCAATAACCGTATTGGTACGAATTAACATTATTCAGATAGACCTCTCTTCAAACCTTCTATCAACATAGCATTTATACAGTCAATTGAACTTATTGATACAAAGTTTTAAAACAGGTCTCAGACATTTTTCATTTTAGATATTTGTTTCCTAAATGAACGATATGCTTTTGTCACGTCATAAGTTGTTGATCAACATAATTGTTAGGTTATCGTTCTTGTTAAGTCAGGTAGAAAGAAGTGTGTTTGATGTGTTAAATTATCAGAACGAAAGACATTGAAAAACCAACAATAGCATCATTAACCAATTCAGCAACAGAATAAACTAGAGCTGTAGCCAGGATGGCTGACTAATAACGCCGCTTTCGCCAAGTTATGTTTATTTGAGAGTTATACTTCAATGTAATTAAAATGTTGGTGCACAGGAGTTGGGCGGACAAAATATTTCGCACAAAGGGGCATAACTCACATTAAAAAGGGTTGAAATCCCAGATTAAAATGCCAGTGCACAACTACATAAGATACTAATCATTCATGTAAAGTTTCAATATAATCCACCGATTAGTTAAGGAAGAGTTGCGCAGACAAGTATTTTGCACAAAGGGGCATTTCTCCATCAAAAAGGGTCAAATTCCAAATAAAAATGCCAGTGTACAACTACATAAGATACCGATCATTCATGCAAAGTTTCAATAAAATCCACCTGTTAGTTAAGGAGGAGTTACGCGGACAAGTATTTTGCACAAAGGGGCATAACTCAATCAAAAAGGGCAAAAATCCCAAATTAAAACGCTGGTGCACAACTACATAAGATGCCGATCATTCATGCAAAGTTTCAATGAAATACACCTATTAGTTAAGGAGGAGTTTCGCGCAAGTATTTTGCACACAGGGGCATAACTCCATCAACAAAGGGCCGAAATCTAAAATTAGAATGCCGGTGCACAACTACATAAGATACCAATCATTCATGCAAAGTTTAAATGAGATCCACCTGTTAGTTAAGGAGGAGTTTTCCGGACAAGTTACTGCGGACGACAGACAGACATCCAGACAGAGTGATTCCAAACTTCGTTGCGGGGGTATAGAAAGAAAATCAATTTACATCAAAACAATCTTTAAGACCAGTTATCCATGCAGACCGACTTAGGACGGTCACCAAACACGAAACCGGACTATGTGCGTAAACCGTTTAAAGAGGCCTCAATTTTCCCACTTCCGGTAAAAAATACACTTTATGGCGCTGTCAATCATCTTAACCACCAATCACTCATTTGTCAAAATTTAATTTTTTTATACGTTTTTACAAATTTACAAAAGACAATTGGAAATACGAAAATTGGACGTAGTCAAGCAGCAGAAAACAGTGGTTGTTAATACATGGGTTTACACATAGGGTCTAAAAAAGGTATTATAGCAAATATGAAAAATACAAGTGTGCATCTCTTGCCATTATTCAAATCGCAGACAATGCACAAATCAAGTACAGGCACAATATTGGTAAAGAAGATAGCTTTTTCATTTTTTTATTATATAACTAGTGAAATATTTCTCGGTCAAACGATATCATTCAAGTGCATTTGTACATTTGTAAAATCGGTAATAAAGATAAACTTCTAGATTTTTTTCTGGCAATATTGTGAAATGGTTCTCGGTGAAAAAGAAATTACTGCTTTAGCTTTGTCGTGTATATATTTGAAATCCCCATTACGTGCGCTATTTCATCTCTTTTGTTAACAACACCTGACAGACATCTCGGTTCGAACTCATTGGTCACCAATGGTCGCTCAGGACTAAATGAAGATTTATGGACACGGGTTAAGACACGACAGGTAGCCATCCTTAAGGTGCAACACCGAGACTGAGAAACTACAATGTAGCAGATTTCAATAAAATTTACAAACACGTGCCGTAGCTGTCAATCAAATATGACAGGGAGCAGCTCGACGTCTCGGATCACCGTATTGATGACCTAACTTCTCACATCTGCTGCCTCACTACACTGTGTACCGCAAGGTCTCGCTTTGAAGGCGGCGCGATCTCCTTGATAACAAACGATATATACATGTTTATATAAAACAAGCCGCGAGGATACTTAAACTAATAGAAACTGTTAATACACTCAGTGAAATATCTACTTTTTCTAAGGGGGACCGTTGTTTCCGTATCGAGTTTGAGAAACATCAGTTTATTTTATGAAATTATTCCATATTGTCTTATATGTTAGTGTTACCGTAATAACAAGTGTGTAAAACAAGAATACGTTCTTATCTTTTTAAATTGTACAATTTTCAAATTATATCAACTTAAACTTTATCAAGGAAATCTTTGAATTTAGTGATGTTTATCTGGTGCAATAAAATTGAGGATTGAAGACACACATTTTGGAAAAGACAATTAAGCTATAATGACTTCATTATTGTGCACTAATGCGTAGCTTCAGTATTAACATATAAAGATTGTGACAGACCACGAATATGAGTTTTATTTCTATCAGGTATAACGTTTTCTGACAGTAACAAGATGGACTTGCATCAGTAACATACACAAGGATCAATACTGCTCTACTTCTATTTACTAAAAAGGGATAGCTATTTCTTTCACCATGCGGTTTTCTGCAGGTGTGATCAGGAATTCAATATTGCTTGCAGGTAAGTTCTTTTTAGAAGTTCTCACTTATTATTTCATAGTATTAATATGATGATGTTTTGCTTCGTATTTTATGCCGTGACTTAAAACCATATTCATGCATTATGGTTGATATTGATCAATCACTTATTATAGTTATTTTTACTTTTGAGTAATTTTGCATCTATGATATATGCAATTACAAATAACGATAGGAAATAACCTATACAATAACTAGTTCACAGTTTGTTAAAGCAAATGACTTAATCTTAATACACTATGAAATAGCTACTCCACTAGTGCGATAAGAAACAAAGTGTGTAAAATAATCAGATTTAGACAAAAACAATAACAACCGCATCATGGCATCAAACAATTCAGCAACCGAATAAAAAGGAATTAAAAAGACGTCACAGCAATCACTTAATATTCATGCGAACCTACGTAGGACGGTCATGCAGCAAAAAGGGTAAAATGCAATGTGGTTAAACCGGTCAATCAGAGTCAAACCTTCCCACTTCCTGCATGAGACATTTATTCTTGATTTTAGGCATACATTTTTATAAAATTTACAAATGTTAATTTGAAACACGTAAATAACCTAGCCAAGCGGCAAAAAGCTGCCAACAGTGGCTAAAATAGGTTTGATTCGAAGATTCCAAATGTATAAACCATAAAACACTTTAACTTAACATCTCTACCTGTATGATAAGTCACACGGATTGACTATTACTACCCCTAAAACAATTCCATCAGTATCAGACGCTAATATAACCATGTAACACACAGGAAACTTTCAATTCAATCATGTACAAGACACTGCATCAAATCGTAATACACGTAAGCTTCCAATTCCGCCAGTATCACACGACACACGGAACAGCAATTCCACCAGTATTATACGACACAGGAAACAAAAATTCCATCAGTTGGATAATATCCGTCTATTGACCATACTACAATACACATGTATTAACTATAACACACTCTGAAATTATATGTTAACCAGTATGGCAGAAGACACACATTCTGAAATAGCAATTTAACATGCATGACAAGACTAGTGTATAAACCATGATAATACATTCAAAAATTCCACTTTCATCAGTACGGCAATACACGTTGTTAACCAATATACACTCTGAAATGCATGTGAAGCAATATGATAAGACGGAACACTTTTGGATAATAATAATTTCAAATGACTACGTGCTTAACGTAGGAAAGTCAGTGGAAGTTTGTGATAACGCGTTGTAATCTTGCACTATATTAAAACATAAAAAAATTGGATTTCTTGCATCTATCAATTTTTTAATAATTGTACCACAATTCATAATTGAAATTATATTGACGTGGTATTATAGATAATTGTATTAGCACTGTTTCTATAAGTTTGATTTTCGAAACAGTCTTTTACACAGTAGTTTTGGTAAAGTTTTATACTATTCTGACGCATACTCAACATTTTGTTTAAATACGTCAGTATTAAGAAACAAATCCTTCAACTCTTTAAGAATGTTTAAAAACAGTATCTTAACATACAATATAACATTTCAAAAATGTATGATGAAACAAGATTGAATGCAGAGAAAGCCCATTTTATTACAACCGCTAAAAATACATTTGGTTTCATGAAGTGTAATAGAAATGCGGAGAGTCAAATTTTAATTTCATTACACTGCGAAATGATGCGATCTAAAGTCTAGGATTCATTTTACAGAATCACTTTAAGATATACAGAATTATCAACGTTCTATATGTGAATAAGTTTTGACCCTGGTAGTGCTTGCCGATTTGCACATCATTTCAAACAGGCTCTCTATGCTATGCGTGTGGATTTATTAGATTTGGCTTTAACAGTGAAAAGAGTTTCTTTTACCTACAAATCATACATACAGTGATACCACTTTAGCTATTGCATAATAACTATCAAACTACAGTAACGTCATAACGTGTATGCGATATAATCATTTTAACCCTCGTTACAACTTTGAGCGACATGAAGTGCCTCATATACGTCGTGTACGGCAGTTATTGTGAATCACTAGTGATTCCCTTTCCATTTGTCA
>JAUMGZ010221648.1:1204-11436 GCA_032359645.1 Pododesmus macrochisma
AACAATGATAGAACGTGTTACATACCTGTAACCTTGTCTGCCTCTATCACAGTCCTACAGTGACAACCGTCCATGTCAGTAACAATGATAGAACATGTTACATACCTGTAACCTTGTCTGCCTCTATCACAGTCCTACAGTGACAACCATCCATGTCTGTGGCAATGATGGAACGTGATGCAGTATCATAAACCAGTATCTCCATTTTATCATTCTGAGAATGATCCACTGTCACCGCCTTGCCAACATACATTGTCATTGGACAGTTACAGGGGAGATCACTCCCACGACGGAATCTTGAAGTACGTAGGGTGTTAAACACAACAGCCACATCCTTGTTGGCGTTCATCTTGTACACAATGTAGTGCTTGTTGTTCTCATTTATCAAGAAACCTTCTGTCCAAATGATTGTGCTAAAATATCAATGAAAAAACATTAAAAATCACCTAATATTTACCAAGATGTTTGTTCAAGGTGTAAACAAGCAAGAGAAATATTTCCATCTAGATATATAAGGAATAAAACTTATTCGATTTTGTCATTTTGCTTTAATCTGCAATGCACATCTTTCTTTTTTTCACACTGATTATTTTTATTCTCCAATTTATTCCCCTACAGATAGCTATGTCAGGCTGACCTCATCAAACTTTAACAAATAAGAAAAGTAAACTAATTTGACTTTGCAAAAGGACAATAATATTTCACTAAATTACCTGCTATAGGGATCAGCTACAATGGCCCCTATGACCTGTGGCCGTTGCTGTAACTGTGTAAAGATGCCTTGGTCAAGTAGATACTGACCAATAGAACTTGTGCCCTTATTTTCCTCCACAATGTAAAGAGTTCTACTGATCCAGTCCATCGTGATGTCATGACCCGTGTTATTAAGCTGAACCAGCTGAAAGTGAAACAAAATACGTTAATTGAAAGAAGACAGGTGGTATCTATAGTTACAGCACGTAAACAAGCAGAACCATGTATATCATAAATATTGTACTACTCTCTGTATTTCACTTTTTATATTTTTCTTATTTATCAACCTTATTCTACACTAAAAAAAACAACAACAAAAAAAACAGGTTGATATAGAAAAGTAAAAATTGTTTATGCCAAGAAAAGACAAAAAAACATCAAATACAAAATTCAATTAATGAATTTGACCATCAGCATCTACAGCATCTAAATATACACAAGTATGAAGATATTCTACTGCACCATAACGTAGACTGAATATAGATTTCTTAAAGCTTTGATAACAAACTGTCTTGTGACCTACAGTTCATGAAACACTAGACATCTCCCTGATGTAATGGCAAAGATTTGGAAGCACTCTTTGTGTCATCTATAAATCAAATTTTTTAAGCTTGAAAAATTTAAACCATGGCACATCAATTTAAGAGTGATGAAATTGATGAAAGTGCTCCATGACCTTGACCTTGGACATCAAGTGATCAATGACCCTGACCTTAGATATTAAGTGTGCCATGACCTTATACAATTGGACATTAAGTGCTCCATGACCTTATAATCTTGAACATTAAGTGCTCGGTGACTTTGACCTTTGACATCAAGCGATCAATGACCTTGACCTTGGACATTAAGTGTGCCATGACCTTATAATCTTGAACATTAAGTGCTCGGTGACTTTGACCTTTGACATCAAGCGATCAATGACCTTAACCTTGGACATCAAGTGATCAATGACCTTATAACCTTGGACATTAGGTATTTACAGACAATGGACAGCTTCCATTGGGTCATTACATATAACTGAGTTCAGGGCACAACAATACTGACATATAATCACTAACCTCATCTGAAAAATTAAGCAAAAACGAAAAGAATAGCTTATACATGTATTGCCGTAATAAACATGATGAATACACATCTTAATGGTAAAATGACAGCAAGCTCTGTGTTAGTTGGTTCAATGATTTATAATGACTTACATCTCTAGTTTTTCTATCGACAGATTCAACAACTGTGTTTTCCCGGGTAATCCAGAATGACCGGTCGTCCTGAGAGAGGTACACCACAGCTTTAGCTGACACCATGTTGTTGACGGCAACCGTAGCATTCTCTATGGCATCAAGCTCTGTTATGACAACCGAGGTGGATGTAGCCACTAGCAGTTTAGGAGATGGATTAATGGCTGAAATTAAGATATTGTAAGAATGAGACAAAAATAATTTGCAATTTAACTAAAATTGTGTATATTCTTCATAAAAAACATATATGGATATGCATGACTTTTCCCATATCATCAAAAATATTACCGTGGCAGAACATGATTTATACTATGCTTAAGATTTACACATTGAGCAGAGTGCCTAAAGAAAACTAATAAGAAATTAAAAAATTATAATTAGAATATTTTGTAAGATCAAGTTTATTGAAATAATGCAGTGTTAGTGCAGTAAGTTTTACTTTAGTTTGTTGAAGGGTAAATAAAGACAGTAATTTGACATTATTCATTTTAGTAAAATGTAGGAACAGGAAAAATATTGTCTTTTATGCATTTTATAACTGAAAGTGGTTTTTTAACACTTTTTGAAGTAAAATTAACTTACCATTTGCATGTGCAGACACTAGTTGAGATTTTTCCCCACAGCCAACTTCTGTACAAGCCGTCACCTATAGAGTATAATCACAATGTTTATTAACAATCACACATGAAAGGTTTCATTTATGAAAATGATGAGCCACCTAGCTTCAATTTAGACATTGTTAGTCTACATATCTAACATAAGGTCATAAAAATAATACTTGTTTTTCAGACCACATTTTGTTAATTAAGGCGAGGGAGGAAGCATTTTTCTTCAAATTTGTATATTAAGATGCCGTAAACTTTCAAAGGATATAATATGAACTATTTCATAAGTATATCTATAGCTTGTTTTGCTATTTTAAATAGTGCAATAAGGAATTTTAATACTTAATCACAATATTTAAATACAAAATGTACTTATTTTGTATATATCTAACCTAAATAGCAGAAAATATTTTTTTCTTCATAAAAATGTGTGCGAAAAGGGATTTGAAAATAGATAAGAGCAAGCCAAGAATTAACAATTTCTTTTTTCGGCCTTATATAAGTTCTGTTTACTACATTTTGTTGGGGACTTCAAATAACTTCTTTTTTATAACTATGTACTGAATGAAAACTGACCTGGAAGTGATATGATGCATTTGTAAACAGCTGACCTAGAATGAAGTGTCTGGCTGTTGGAGCTTTAGTTACCATGGCGATATCTCCATTTACATCACTAGTTGTCCAATGATAGACAATGTAATGGCCGATTATACCATTGGTCACATTTGGCTTGGACCAACGAAAATCAGCAGCCTGTAAGTGCTGGGACGTGACAGTGTCTTTGTACTGGGTCACATAAATACGTGGTGTAAGTGGCTTTCCAGGAACTACAACAGATTCATCCATTTCATTACAGACAGAAATTATAAACACCTAACCATGGTTGGTAACCTTCTTATACAGGTCACAGCAGAGACCATTCAACTATTTACTCCTACGCTAAATATTCATCTCACAAATTACCAAACATTCTTATATAATAACGAAAACTTTGAAAATCAGAGACACATTTGAAGACTTTGAGAGTAGAACAGTAATACCTTTCTAATGTAAGTACAATTACAAAGTTGGAAAAAAAGGAATATATAAAAAGCAGAATAATGGGATACATTTTCAAGTAAGATAAGTAGCCGTACCAGACATAGGAGAGTGTAGACTAAGGGTAGTCACTGGGCCGTACCCCCAGTATGTATAGGCTCTCAAGGACACCTGCATAACACTATAAGGAGGCATACTGTCCACCTCGTACCATGTGTTAACTGTTTTCTGAAACTAAAGAGACATTCATCTTTAAAAAAAAATCAAATTTTACACAGTAAACTTTATATATTCATTTACACAATGTCAGTTTTAAACATATATGTGTGCTTTCTGACTATTAATTCAAAGTTAAATTGTTGCTATAGGTTTATTGTATGTTAAGTGATAAGAAAAGTTATTGATTTCAAATTTACATACTTGCCAAGTCTCCCTATTTTGGAGGGAGTCTCCCTATTTTTCACACCAAATTTTCACCTTTGACATCAGTGTAATTCCTTAACCTTGTTTCAGATTTAAAATTAATCTAGTGTAGTGTATAGAACTGCTTAAATTAGGCAGTTTTCACTACTATTTTGTCCAATAAGGCATTGTATATAGGTCTTAAAGGCATTTTAAGATTTGGTCACACGCTTTTTCCCCCATAAATAATTTTAAAAGTTGGCAAGTATGAATTAATTATCTTCAATAATATATAATCTAAACTACAATTCATTGTTTATCTTTCAAACTTTATATTGGAACTATAATGTCTGATATATAACTTTAAATGTTATATAATCAAAAGGTGTTTTTTTCTCAACAGTTACTGGCTTTTAAAGTTGACAAACCAGAGTGATTTCCCTTGTCTGTATGGAAACCTCATAGAAGACATGTCCATAGTTGACTGATGCTGAAGGCCATGTGACATTGAATAAGGACCAGTGACCTTGACATTCAATGCTTTGTAGGGGTATCATTGTTGGTATAATAATCAGGGTGTTCTTGTCAAACCCTTCTACAAATAATAGAAAGATAGTACATTTAAGAGAGGAGTTTACTCTTGAATATTAAAGTCAAATAAAACTGATATCCCTATGGAAGACTTGTTAGTTTTTCAACAAATTTACATCCTCCTGTTCGAGTAACAAGAAGACAATTCTTTCTATGACAGTTACAGTCTGTGTACTTTACTGAGGCCCCAAGTGAACATCATACTTACACATGATCTACCACTTGTTCATCTATATTTCTTAATTCTAAAAATTAACATATTTAAGAAACAGAAAGTGATTTTTTCATCCTTAAGTGTAAGAAAACCCCAGAGAATTGAAGAGAAGACATCAGTTATAGCAAACAACAAATAGCTTACTGTGAGCTGTAGATTTCAACAATACCAAAGCTAAATAAAGTGTATAACTTATAAAACAATAAGGAATTATGTACTATGTGTTTACCTGGATAAGTGTGCAGTGATGGATGGTCCAAGGCGAACATGCTCATACCCGAATCACTTATAACTGATGTATGATTACAGGACATATCGCCTACCATCACAGAGTCTGCCGTGTTCATCCAAAACAAACGATGGGAAAAATAATGTAACTTGGAAAATCTAAATTGTTAAAGAAAGAACGAAATTAGACATAAAAACATTTATGAAAACCACAAGTATGTATGGTCAGCAATAATATACATGTACAATATTATCGTATATTTACACAATAATTGCACAGTATAAAGAAAAATATATCTATTCAAGTTTATGAAATGAATCTAATTTATGAAGCTTTATTTACGACTTCTACATCTGCAATATGTACATATTAAAAATTCCATTACTATCAAACTTGTTTTTGAAGGTAAAATAAATATGCTTGTCATTTTGAATTTCTTAACTTTTTACAGAAAACACAACTTAATTACAACATGTTTTTATGTATTGACTTACACTGAAATGTCTTTGAACTGACCGACACGATGCCACTGGACATTGTCACTGTTCATGCCGTCCACCATTAAATCAGCCATATATAAATCCTGCTTTTGATAACCTTTCACGTACCACAGTACTTTTCTGAGGTCAAAGTTCAAGGTCAAACTTATAACACCACGACCAGAGTAATATGGAACGTTGAAGTAGACATGGTGGTTGTCGCCATTGAGATGAGCTACTTCTATGGTGTGTGTGGTGGCCCAGTATACACGGCCCCCTCTAGAGTCGATAGCTATATCCCGGGCAATCCCTTCACTAACAAATTCTACAGAGTTTCCTTCAAGGTCTGATCTTCGAATCTGGAGGATAGAAAGAGGAAATATCTCTGCATCAACTTTATACGATAAATGTTTCAACAACATTAATATTGACAATATTTACGAATATTTCGGTAAAACTCTGTTCATGAATATTTCGGTAAAACTCTGTAATGTTCTGTACACAAATTTGCTTAGTAATAATATAAATTATATATTCATCAATCTATGAATTAGTTTATGCACAATTAATTAAGGTTTCTCTATACATTAAAAGAATCTCTCAATCTGCCGTCCAAGTTTAAATTACATAAATTTAAAGCAAGTGATGCACGTTATTTCAGATGTTGTCTTTTCTATCAAGTTTACTGTTCTTCTCCCATAAGAAAACAATAAATGGTTCAATTAAATAAAATTTTGGCTTTATTCAACAGAAACAATTAAAGTCATTCCTATCTATAAAGACCACCCAAGAGACCAGAAAAAGTGGTCTCTATATTGAGGTGGTCTTTATATACAGGTAAAAATAAGTGTAATGAGGCTTCAAGGGACCTTGTTTTAGTAGTTTTTATGTACAGACGGCCTCTTTATAGAGGTGGTGGTTAGAGCAGGTTGTCTTTATGTACAGGCAGCCTCTTTATAGAGGTGGTCGCTAGAGCAGGTGGTCTTTATGTACAGACAGCCTCTTTATAGAGGTGGTCACTAGAGCAGGTGGTCTTTATGTACAGACAGCCTCTTTATAGAGGTGGTCGCTAGAGCAAGTGGTCTTTATGTACAGACAGCCTCTTTATAGAGGTGGTCGCTAGAGCAGGTGGTCTTTATGTACAGACAGCCTCTTTATAGAGGTGGTCGCTAGAGCAGGTTGTCTTTATGTACAGGCAGCCTCTTTATAGAGGTGGCCGTTAGAGCATTTTGTCATTATGTACAGACAGCCTCTTTATAGAGGTGGTCGCTAGAGCAGGTTATCTTTATGTACAGGCAGCCTCTTTATAGAGGTGGCCGTTAGAGCAGGTTGTCTTTATGTACAGGCAGCTTCTTTATAGAGGTGGCCGTTAGAGCAGGTTGTCTTTATGTACAGGCAGCCTCTTTATAGAGGTGGCCGTTAGAGCAGGTTGTCTTTATTTACAGGCAGCCTCTTTATAGAGGTGGCCGTTAGAGCAGGTGGTCTGTATGTACAGACAGCTTCTTTATAGAGGTGGCCGTTAGAGCAGGTGGTCTTTATGTACAGACAGCTTCTTTATAGAGGTGGCCGTTAGAGCAGGTTATCTTTATGTACAGGCAGCCTCTTTATAGAAGTGGCCGTTAGAGCAGGTTGTCTTTATGTACAGGCAGCCTCTTTATAGAAGTGGCCGTTAGAGCAGGTTATCTTTATGTACAGGCAGCCTCTTTATAGAAGTGGCCGTTAGAGCAGGTTGTACTGTATATTAATTATGTACTTTAGGTGCATTGGAATCATTTTGTCCAAAGCAGATAGATCAAATAATATAAGAGTAATTTGTGGTTGAACTGAATGTGACCTCAATACTAATTACAGACACACATATATTTATATATATATATATATACTTATGTGTTTCCCCCATCAGTTCTCAAAAAAGTGAGGTAAATAGCACTGTGATATAGTGAAACGAACAAGTAAACCTGTTACAGTGACGGAAACCAAATTAAAATTAATTAAAAACGGTCAGTGATTCTCATGATTAAAGGCTAATTAGTTGAGTTAATCCATAATTAGATACATTTGATAGCAGTAGCTGAAAGATGTCCATATAGAATGGGCAATACATATACACTTTTAACTGTTGTCAGTGAACGCCAAAAAAGTTAGTTTGTTTATTGGTGTTTAGCTTCCCTTTTCATTTTATGTTGAGTTTTCTTTTGACAATCTATAAATAACGATCTAGAACAATTTTTCCTGATGTTTATATCAACTGGATTTCATAATATACATTTGTAGCTTGAGGAAGCAGGTTGTTTTCTTGTAATTTACACTTGAATGATGACACGCAATTTTCTGTCAGTTAACTACATCTGTCCCGCCCCACTAATTATAAAACGGCCAATGAAATGCCGTGTTTGAACTAGCACGTGCTGTAAGCTTGGAATGGCTGCAGCTGTGAAGTTAACAGGTAATTAACGATGTCAGGTCGTTAACGAAGGTGTGATGATTATACCGCAGGCTATCAGTTTTGACCATGGGTATAGATACGTGCCTCTACACTTTGCACAGAACACAGGTAAACCGCAAACTTGTACCGGGCGAAGATACCCACTTGTTTGACAAATATTACCTTTATGGTAAACAATGATAGCGTAACGGAATTCGAAAAAAGCGTAACGGGATACAATGATACCTTTGCGGTAAAAAATTATAGCGTAGCGGGTCCGTGACGCTATTAAAGACCTGGGGAGAACACTGGTTGTTATTTTTCGGGTCCATCAGTTGAAATTCTATTTTGAACTAACTCCAGTTCTTCTGAAGGGATTTCATTAAAACTTCACAGGAATGTTCAGTATACTGTCCTGAAAAAGTGTTGTTATTTTTTAGACTGGTCAGACATCTAAGACGGCCACTGGCGGCCATTTTGAAAATCTGTTTTTTCGAAAACAGTTATTGCCAATTATCTTAGAAATGGTAGACTTTTTGTATACAAAGTTACAAAGTTGTAAGAAATTCGACAAAGAATATTTCAGCAAAGTTTCAAGGTCACAGGGTTGAAGGTCAAGGTCATGGACACATCGAAAGACAGAAAATGCTCATTTCTCAAAAACTGTAAACTTTTTGTATACACATATGTATAAAAGAGTTGTAGGGAATAATGCGAGAAATATTTTGACAAATTTTCAAGGTCACGGGGTCCAAGGTCAAGGTTACTGACACTTCTGAAAATGTAACTTTTGTATACTTATATGTATAAAAGAGTTGTAGAAAATAATGTGAGGAATATTTTGACAAAAATTCAAGGTCAAAGGGTTCAAAGTTCAAGGTCACAGACACTTTAGAAGCCTAAAATGACATTTTTCTCAAAAACAGTAGACCTTTTTTATACTTATATGTATTAGAGAGTTGTAGGAATTAATGTGAGGAATATTTTGACAAAGTTTCAAGGTCATTGGGACAAGGTCAAAGTCACTGACACTTCAGAAGACTGAAAATGCCAATGTTCTTGAAAAGGTAGACTTTTTAGTCCATCTTGACCGAAGGTCCAAGGTGGACTTTTCTCATACAAATCCCGTCCGTCGTCCATCTGTCTGTCGTCTGTCGTCCGTCGTCTGTCGTCCGTCCGTCGTCGCTAACCTTTAACATTTTCGACTTCTTCTCCTGAACCACTGGACCAGTTTTATTCAAACTTGGTAGGAAGTATCCCTAGGGGAAGGGGATTCAGATTTGTTCAAATAAAGGGGCAGGGCCCCCAGGGGGCACCACTAGGGGGCAAAAAGGGGGGAAAATTGACAAAACTTCAAAAATCTTCTTCTAATAAACTAGAAGGCCTAGAGCTTAATGTTTTGGTATGTAGTAACTTTATGGCATGGAGAACCAAGTTTGTTCAAGGCGTGACCCTGGGGTCAAAAATAGGTTACGCGTTTTGGCGTCAAAGTTCAACACTAGCAAATATGTTAACTTTTCACATTTTGACTTCACGTCCAAAATTACTGGACTTATTGTATCCAAACATGGTAGAAGTCATCCCTATACCTCTTTGTCTGTCGTCCAAAGTTAACCTTTCACGTGATTTTGCTACTTGTCAACCACTAATGGGCAAATTTTGACCATGGGAATAGTTCATTCTATTTGCAATATGGTGATATTTAAAATTACCTTACAAGAAGGACGTCTAAGTGCCCTCAGAGGCTATTTTGGAGAGTCAGACTATTAGTGTGTTATTTACTTAGTTTTTTGAATCTCTTAGAAAATAAAAAAAATATTTGAGAACGACCTTGACCATGACTTTAAGGTGACCCTCAGGACTACGTCAGAGCTACAAGTGGTAAAAAATGACGCATCTTGAAAATAGAAAGTAATTAATAATGACCTTGACTGTGACGGCTAGGTGACCTTGAACTTCAAAACACTATTTCCACACTTTTTCTTTAAAAGATGGGTAAACATTATTTCAACGATCAGCAACCTTACAGCACGCTCTTCTAATGCTGTGTTTTGTTAAGCACTTGTGTGAAAATATAAAGCCTAATATTAGGGCAATCGGAAAACCACTCGGGCCTTTCCGTTATACTTCAGAAAAACACGTCATATTAGGCGTTTGTTTATTCCTCTGGTTCACAATGAAACCACACCAAGTAGATCAATTTCAACATAGTTTTATTGCCAATCTGATTAAAACCAGATCTAACCTGCTCCCGTGTATTG
>JAUMGZ010221659.1:0-21784 GCA_032359645.1 Pododesmus macrochisma
ATATATAGAATTAAATATTATCGACAGACAGACAGACAGACAGACAGACAGACAGACAGACAGACAGACAGACAGACTATGCATCAAACACACAATTTAGAATACAGGTAAGTATGAAAATGTATCTTTTTATGTCCGAAACTCGGAGCTAATTTCATTTGTATTAAAATGTACCAGAACGGATAGAAAAGTTGACAATATTTGATAATGGAAGAGAGAAATCAAGGTTAAGCTCACACTGTAGATATTGACGATGACTGATTCCAACAGGTCCCAATGCTTCTTGGATCACATGTTTTGATAATACCAGTAATTTCCTCGGAATGTATATCAATGTCAATAAGTCTTGCTTCAATCCTCGTGTCAAATGTGGATAAGCATTTGTCATTATATACGTTAATTGAGATAGAGTAGAAGAAGGAATTGAGTTAATATCAGCCTTTTCTTTCTCATCTGTAGAATTGTTGCCTGTAAAAAATTGGAGGAATATGTGTTGAACAATTACCTTTGATGAGCGATCTAAAAAGTTGCCGCTAGGAGTTCAGATTGTTTTTCTTTAAGTCTATTGTAAAATCAGTGTTCTTCAAAAATTATTCCTTGGCATATTTTTTCATTTTGTTAACCTTATTACTTAATTGTTTTATGATGATTAAATTCGGTGGATATTGGAGTTTTAATTACTCTTTTCCTAAATCTGCTTCTTTGTTGCAAAATTCGTCTTATTTCATTAATCATCAAGATTTGTCCTGAAGCCTATATCTTTAATCTGTCTAGATGGAATAAATTAATTACAAATAACAGTCTGCTATGTCTAAAATGTCTATCATTTCGTCTACATCTGTAAAATTACCAAATAGGGTGTCAAACGTTTCGTTCCATAATATTATTTAAAAGTCAAAAAACCTTTTTTTTCGTCAGATTACCTAGTTTTTCTACTGTAACTTGTACTGTACTGTAATTCTGCATATACCGCCTTATGATCACTATTATTTGATTCTACTTGTATTGTTTCTGAGAGAATAACATCGAATAATGAATTAACAATTAAAGGGTCTAAAAGTGTCTTGGTCGTTGTAATTATTCGCGTTGGGTTGTTAAGTATGTTTCATAGGTCAAGACTATTCAGTAAGTCGGTTCAAGGGTCACGCGATTCAGAAAACAAGTCAAAGTTTAAAACCCGTGTAAGTATAATAATTATGTATGCTGTCGTCAAGGACATTTTCTAAAGAAATATGTAGTCTGGTCCAGATGTTGTTAGAACCCAGGGGCGATTTAAAACACCAAGTGTTCTTTTCTGAGGTACCGTCAGTATATCTACCAATAATACCTCATCAGTCAAAATCTCTAACCATGTCGTCGTACGACAGAAAGATAGTCCGAAAATAAATACAAACACCGCCACCAAACATATTTATATCTTTTATGAATAAATTGGTGATACTCTGAAAAGCTAGATCAGCAACGGGCACTGAGGGATCTAGACGAGTTTCTGTTAGGCAGAGTAAGTCAATTCACTAGCTTAAGTTTCAAGAAAAGAGAGTTTATTTCTGATACTTCGTATGTTTAAGCGAAGGAATCATATACTGGTATCTGTAACAAAAATTGAAAATGAGGATGAATTAGAAATATCGGATACAGAAAAGCTAGAAGCTTGGAAGTAGGGTCCGTATTAGGTTTTAGTTCATCAAACGGTACTTAAATCGATAAAATAAATAGTCTTTTTCCTACTGTACCATTTTTGATAGTGCACAAGATAAAGAAGGTCACAACGCAGCACTATCGGTATAGTTCTTACAAGTAGCAAAATAGAAAATCACTTAAAGTTTTCAAGATATAGGATCTATATATGGTTTCGTGTCAAAAATCACACTGTGCGGTTGTTACATAACACGGAAAACAACGTTTAAATGGCTGTATCTATATTTATTTCACGTATTTCTGCACTTTATTTGTATGTTGAATTTTTGTCGGTACAATTCAAAGCAAGCTCATATGCATACAACCCCGGCTTGACTCGAAGAATGCGCAGGCGCATTGAAGACAAACATGTCGCCATGTAAACATTTTGTAACGGAATATTTTACTGACACATTGATTTACATTCAGAACCTGTACATATATTTGATACCCCACTCCTCGTACAGAACTTCTGTTAATAACTATTGTTAAACTTTACTAACTGAAGAATAAAATTCACAAAATTAACCTGTAATTCATATGACTTAGATTGTTATTTGCAGAAATGTTTAAGTAATTCACAAAATAAATACCCTTTGGTGACACAATGTTGACCGTCAATATGACCTACTGCTTTTGAAGTGTCCATTTATACTTTCTATTGGGAGGCCTAAAGGAAGGTTATTTGACTACAAAATGTACACGTGAATATGGAAAAGTATGTTGTGTATATTGTGAGCTTATTCATGAATATAGGTAATCGCGCATGAATCTCGGGTAGAATTTATGTATAATTAATGAGCCCTGTGTAAACAGACGACTAAAACAATCGACTATATTTTGTTAATTAAGATATTTAGAGAATCGGAAACGGTGCGATAGTACATTTTAATATCATATCTATTGAATCATAGCAAGTCTGCAGTTTTTCAGATACCAAAATCTAACACGAAACTCGTCGATCCTATGTGTTTTAAGAAAACTTTGAAGGGAAACAGTGTAGTGTATTAATAAAACAAGCCAATAACAGATCTCCAAGAAGATATGTCAATACCCATGACTGGCGATTATGATTTAATGTAGAAGTTGCAGAGGTTGCCAGAGGACTAGTTTAACCGGAGGGCGAGTAGACGTCATTTCCGTTTTGCAAGAAGGGAAATTAGTGCTAGTGAAGGGTTAGAGGGTGTGATTGTAAGAGATGTGAAACAACTTGGTAGGTGTGCGTTTGTCAAGTCTTTTGTGAATCGTGTTGTCAAATGGGATCTGATTTTATGAACATCATAAGCTTACTAAATTTTTTTTGGGTGACACATGATAAAGTGCTGGACGTAGAGTGGTATGAGACGAGGAATGGGTTTAATGTGAAAGTAGAGTTCATCTAAAACAGACGTTTTAATTGATTTAACATAGTATTCATATTAGTCATAATTCAAAAAAATATAACTAGACCAATAGTGTATTTATTCACATAGGAATATGTCATATCGATACAGTGATTTATTTCCCCTGCTGTAAAAGTTAAGACGGAACCTTAACATAGTTATATTACAACAAGAATTCTGTAAACAAACTACATAATGTATATTTTCAAACAATGATTGAGATAAGCACAAAAAGACTTAAGTAATTCCAAATAATCTTGTCGCCTTGACCAATATGTAGTTACTGTATGTACATTGTAATATCGGTTGATTTAATCAATGAATGTTTGAGCAAATGTAAGAAATTGTCCTATAACAAGCACTGCTATTGCCGACAAACTGAATAAAGCCCTTAGGCTTAAACGTTCATTTCTTATATTTACAGTGAAACTGAATTCATTACAATTTTGATTATATAACATCAAAAAAAGATTTATCGGTGGAATAAACGCATTTGAGGGAAGAGCCAAATGTTAAAATTCCCTTGGATTTCTTTTTACTTTATGACGCCATAATTGCCCCACGTGACCTAATGTAATGAAAGCTTTATAACATTTATACATTACGTCGCAGTAGTCACAGCGCTGTTAATGTAAATATACACATATATTTACTTCATTCAAGTTCAGGCTTGGTACTTAATCGATTAATTATCGTTAATTCTGAAAGTGTTTATCAATCCCAAATATATAATTTGTATAGTATCGAGGGACTTATGTTATTCAATTAAGCTATGCGGTTCTATTTCTGTTATAGATTTAAAATCTATTATTTCACTTCCTGCATATTGCATCTTCTTCAATTCACGCAAACGTTAATACAAATATATAATACTCATTAACATTTACACATTAACTGGAATATACATGAATATATATTATTAATGGATGTAATAGAAATATCCATGGTATATATTTAATCCTAAGATAGATATATCGCAGACGTTAGAATGAACAAGGAAAAGAAAATGAGAAAAAATAATCTGTCTAAAGTTCTTGCTATGAAGCGCCATTCCCTGTTAAGCCTTTTATAAGCATCATTGCGAATCCTGGTGTTGTTATCGACTTCACCGATGCCATCATTGGTGTTGATGTCAATGTTTTGCAGTCTTGAGGTGTCCGATAAGTGGTCATTATTGTGGTTTTCCCCTAAAAGTAGCATATTCATAGTTTCCGTGGTGACCTCTACCCCGATGTCAGTATCCATACACAGTATGTATTTTATAACACGACTGTGAATGCATAGCTGTTGATAAAAAAGAAATTGGTTTGAATATTTAAAACTAATTGTTTTCAACACTCGGTGATTTATCATTTTTTTTTTATTTTTTTGGTTCCGCGTGTTTTAACCTTATAATAGTGGGACTGGGGATCCAAAATGCATTCAAATAGAGTAGGGAATAACGCCGTTATATGAATTATTTCCCAGTCTTCTCTACGATGGCCGACAGCGGCCGGCAAAAAAACTTTATAAAATTTTAAATATGTCCCACACAACTGGGCAAAAAACAAAGTTGTGTAATGAAATCGGCAATAAATTTACAATCTGTACCACCTGAAGAGGCAAATCAAAAACTTACTAAACATAATTTGCCCTGATTCAATGTTTGGACAAAATATTCTTGAAGATTTAAATTTGTCCCTGTGCAGGTTAGGGGCAAATCTTAAAACTTTACTCACGTCTCTTATTACACCTTGATAACGTGACGGAAAACAGGTGACACGAGGTTAATGGATTTCGTTGTTTATAGCGTTTTCTAATCTCAAAACCATAAATGCTGCATTGTTTCTAACGAAAGCCGCGCGCCATTCTTCTGAGAGTGTGTCGAATCAACAAGCCAATATTCTTTGACTCTGGAAATATGTAAGTATTTAGCAGAGTTGCTTGTTTATAATATGTAATATATTTGCATGTAAATGTAATTGATATGTACAGTAAAACTACCGAGAAACAATACATAATGTTTATCACTAAAAGGCATTGGATTATTATCTATTATTTATGAAGCACATTGTACACCGTGGGAATTCATTCTTCCTAATAGTATGGTTTTGAATAAACGAAGTATTACACGCTCTACGTTAATACCATGTCCAATATGTGCAATGAATACATATAGTACATATTTTATATTTATGTAAAAGAGTTTAATAAATTTAAGGTTAAACAAATTCTATGCTGTGCCTTAAAATTGAACCTATTTTTCTTTTTTTTATGTAGGCCTTCAATAACAATTAAAACACAAGAGGATGGATCAACGCCTATTCTATTTCCTATATCAGAAGATCTAACTTTAAGTGACCTTCGTGAGTATAATTCTCTTTGATAAAACCTTTGAAAAACTCTGAATGGAAAACATGTCTTTCTTTTTGTCCAGTGGTCTCTGTAGTAACTGATAAATCGGGTCATATTAATTGATCACCACTGTGGAGCGAATGCAAGGCAATTCAAACTCTCGGAATTCACTTTTTTTAAACTGAGAACTTTAACAAGGTTCGATTATCTCAAAACAAGTTAACTCCTCCTGAGTTTTTAAATATTCAATATCAATATGACACGAAATAATAGCAATCTTCATGCAAGGAAATTAAGTCACAAAATGCAGGTATGAATTGTATTCTAATGTTGTAATTGTTAAAGACGGGGTTGTAATTGTAAATGTGCTGATAATGTATTTTTCAATAATATTTTGTGAATTTTTGGTTTGTAAATATGACTGAAACAGTCCAACCTATATACTGTTCAAGACACGACTGTGTTTATTGTTGAATACATTTCAGCTTATCATTGTGATGAAAAAGTGAAAATACTATAAAAGATGTGTTTGTTTGTTTAACTGGATTTCACATCCCTTTTAACACATGACTATGTTACATCTAGACGCTGTGACAGTGCGCAGTTGTGAAAACTTTATAGTGATGCACCACCGAAATATCACGCCGCATACGCATTGACTCACTCGATCACAGAAAATATGTACTTAATTCGAGCCACCCAGTCTTCGCCTACCCATAAATGCTGCGTCTTAACGGTGAGCGAGAAGAGTGCCCAATATGAACGTCTTTGGATATAGCGCCACCGGGAATCGAACCCCCGACCACGCATTCAGCAGTGTTTTGACACGAAGCAATACGCTTACCACTCAGCCACCGCGCCCCCTCATATGAAAAGAAGCTGACCTCAGTAATGGGAAATTCGTAAGACTGAAATTGGTATTAAAAGTTATCGGCGCTCCTATTAATTGCTGCCGTCGCGGGGGGCCAGCATTTGGCGAGAATCCGGGGTCGCGGGTTCGAATCCCGGTTTCGCCATACCAAAAACGTAAAAATTGGTCACTCTTCTCGCTCCCTGCTTAACACGCATCATTAATGGATAGGAGAAGGACTGGTTGGCTCGCTGTCAGTATGATGTGACAAAGTGAGGTATCATAATGTGTCTGTGGCTTGGTATTTCAGTGAAACAGTAGTATTGAATCCCCATAAGTGCGCACTGTCACAAGCAGACACCATCTCAATTTGACCAAATCATGTGTTAAAAGGGACGCACAATCCCATTGAAAAAAAACAATCAAACAATCTGCAATATATCTGCAATACATGTATTTTTACCCTTGGAATCAGCTAAACAATAAAAAACAAAATGCCTTTATTGTATTAAGTGTACATGTATCTTTACCAAAATGTCAAATTGTTGTTTTTATCGCTTACTTTTTGCGGGTTTTACATTAACACTTTGGTCGACTTTTAGTGTTTTTTCGCCGCTATTTTAACGTCAATAACTTAATATATTTTTGATTTCTAGGGAGTGCTTTTCCATCTGCGTCTTCACTGCGTTACCAGGATAATGACGGTGGTCCTTACCATCATATTTTGTGCAGGGATCTGAAATTCGTCGAACCAGAAGGAGGATGGTTTAAAGAAAACAGACTTTATTCAGCAATTGTTGAACCCCGTACTAACAACAGTATGTTCTTTAAAACATGACGTGAATATGAAAATTTATAAATATATTCCGAATCAATATAAATACTAATAAGTAAATCTTTAAAACAAAACTAATCACTAGTTCTAATTTGAGCGTTATATTTTTCAAAGATTCAGTGGAACTGAGATGTTCATTTGAAACATAAAAATATTTATGAAACATTTTCCTCTTTAGGTGTAGGATCGACCAGATTTGAAAATTTTCAATCATACAGACGCCAGTTGAATGCATCGACAACCGCTCGCACGTCACATCGCTCTTCAGCCAACACTTCTAAAAACATGGAGGAATCTTCGGTTAATGTAAGGATTTAATTTGTAATAGATGCATTTACAGTAATTTTTTTGCATATGTGTAAACATAGTGGACAAGACATAACAAATTATTAACTTTTAATTCATTATGAGATCAAGGTTTTATACGTTTGAAACAAATAGACCAGACTTTACTAAGACTTTATTTTACGTACGTACGTTTATCAACGGGTTGTTTCACAATATATGTCACATATCTATACATAAAAAATATACCATACAAGACATACAATGTATATACAATATAGTTAGCATGTTCGCCTTGTGTCGGTAACGTTGCTGGTGCATGAGAGAATCGAGTCTCGGTTGTACCATACCATCCAAGATCCCTGCTTAACAGTTAGCATTAATGTATAGCACGAATACTGGTTGACTCAGTTTCAGTATAATAAGACTGTATGAAGTATTATGCCAATGTGTCTGCGGCTTGATATATTGTAGTGAGGCAGCACACACAGGCACCGTTTCGATATAACCTAAACATGAGTGAACCCTAATAAAACAAATAGTATAAATGTGTCAATGTTTATTCTGTCATTGCTCGATGTTATTATACACAGTTTATTGCATATACAATTATTTGGCTATAAGATTGTTTAATTTTTTTCAGATTACTGTGGGTCATGGTCATTTTCAAAATGGCAATTTTTCAAAAATAAGTGTCACAAATCTTTCCCTTTGCGGCGGTTTGGTAATTGTTGGACCATTTTCAAAAGAGGAAAATACAGCAGATGATATTAAAGAAAGGGCGTACGCAAAGTTCAGTGCTGTTAATAGGAAGTTTCGTCAGATGTACAAAAGTAGTGATGAATTTTACTTGGTGTATCCTGATGGAACACAAGTTGATAAACTGCCTGACGACTCACGAAATTTTTCTATTTCCGGCTACAGGGATTTCTTAGACCCATACATGAAATTCAACAGGATTCGACTATACCTATGCAAACAAGGTATGTTTAGTACATTGACTCATAAAAGGATGCGAGCCGTTTGTAGATGTTCGTCAAATGATGCAGATGGAGTTACACTATACATATTGCTGTCATTTGTGAGGATGTTATAAATGTATCGTGTAAGAGTGTGGGTCACGGGGTGAGTGGGTTGATGTGTGTGTTTTGTGTACAAGATTATTTAGACATGCGTGCGTATTCGCAGGTACGTGCATTTTTTCAGTTATTTTATTTCATTCTTTCACTTTTGTTTTAGATAATTTTCACCGCAATGTGAAAGCTGAGCCTGTTGAAATAACAACTGATTCCTCTTCGGAAGAAGAACTGCCAGCAATAACATATTCTCCAGGACATTGGTCGTATGGGCCAACTAATGATAGTCAAAATGAAGCAAATACATTGTCATACGATGAAGACGAAAACTTAGTTGTCGTGACAGTTCATTTTCAAGTTGAAGAGACTTTTTACACTGAAAACTTTCCAAACAATTCAAGTGGCTCAGTAAGTACTAAGTAAATAAAAGTAAATTGATGAACCATGATATCCTGATATCTACCTCAAAGATAATGAATAATCATTTAACACAAAACAATTCTGCTTAATGCGTATATTAGAATATTAAGGTTGCACCTTATACCACGCCAATATGCTGTCACAATTTTTTAATGTATCATCACCTCCCTTTATTGCCCGGTATCTCTGCGAATTGTACACGTGGCTTCACTCAGAAATAAACAAACCCTTCCAGACTGATGTACTGGTCCATCGACCCCAGCCGCTAGATCACATATTAACCTTGGGGATCTAATCTACAAAAGCATTGTTACAGGGTCAAATTCCTGTTACCTACAATTCATATATGATACAGGGAGACTGTGGAATACACATAGTATATAAACAGAAATTGTCTCCAAAATACCACTACATTAATACTCATATTTTTTATTAGCATCACTTTTTGACCTCGTAAGACAGTTCACAATCAACCAAACCCACGATTACTATCCACAATTTTCAATGACAAATTCTGATTAAAGTAAGTGGCGTTTGTTAAAAGACATTTGATTTTGGAAGTTTATTAGCCTGTCACAGTTCATTATATTGTCCATTCTATCGTTTGTTTATATACAGACCCTCATAACATACATCAAAGATAAAATGAACCATGATGGAGACATCACATTACAAGCTGGGAACAAAACCGTACAAAACGATGACAGATTGGTTGAACTGTTTGGAGGATGTGAAAATATAAATATTTCCGTCGAGACGACTAATTGGTATGTTGACAATATTGAAAACAATTGTAAGAGTTGAAATGTGAAATGCGTCACAGTGTTAAATCCCCATTTATACCCATTTTTCAGGATATTAGTTATATTCATTTGTTCTTCGCGTGAAGTGAATGCAGTTGCAAAAAATGGGAAATGTATGTTTTCGGAATGGGTATGTTAGCATTCTTAAAATACGTCTGAATATTTCCTTTATATTGTATATCAGGTACTACCTATAATGCTTGTAATTTTCAAAAAATTTCATTAGTTTAAAATGAAAACATGCTAAATGTATAGCTTTAGTCGTGTTTATTTAATGTTCTCTACTATTGTTTTGTTTAAAGTGACCCTGGAGACGACAGTGTTGAAACAATAGAAGCAATTGTTAATAAGACAGTTCAACAAACGTGAGTACAAAGTTTCAGATTTCCTTAGAAAAAGGCAATGTTTTTTGTTTGGAGCCTAATTTTAAATACCTACATGTAAAAATTAAAACAAGACGTTTTATTGTAAAATTTGTATATTTTGCCAGAGTAATTCTTGTTTCACATTGATATTAATAACTAATTTTAAAGTGTGTTATAATTAAAACATAAATTATGCAAATAAGTAATTCACTCTTCAATTTATTGTGTATTTTTGCAGAAAGGACATAGAAGAACCGACGCATATTTTAAGGCAATATAGGAAAAACTTTATGTTAGGCAGAGCGTTGGATGTCGTGGATATGTCAGCTCCATTAGAAGGAGAGACGTCTGTTATGTTTGTTGGAAGGAATAATCTGTGGCATGATGCTGTTGCAGAAATACAGCACCTTAGTAATTTACGTTTTCCACTTGAAATTACCTTCTACGGGGAGTGCTCAGAGGACTTTGGAGGGCCGAGAAAGGAGTTTTTCACTCTTTTTCTTGGTTTAATACGACAAAACCTATTGGATGAGTCACTGAAACTGGTTAGAAACAGCGGATATATCGCCCAAAAAGCTTACTATGCAGCTGGCATTATGACAGGTATGTTTATATATTTCGGAAAAATGTTTTAAGTTGCTATATTTTCCACTATATATATGTGTGTGTGTGTGTGTGTGTGTGTATGTGTGTGTGTGTGTGTGTGTGTGTGTTCTGTCCTATGGTTTTATGGAGGCTATTAGACAGGATAGTGATCGACAAAGGTGTTTAGATATGTATATTTTTTACTTCAGAAAACACGTAGATCTGTATTGCGTTACAAATGACTATCATGTGAGATGTAAAGAAAAAAATAATCATTTTACAGGATTAAGTTGTATTGAAGGAGGTCCTTGTGGCAGCTTTCTCCAGCACATACTTGAACAAGATGACCCAGTCGAAGCAGTTCAACAATTCAAAAGTGGTTTAAATAGAACTGGAATGTTGCAGGTTGGAATTTGTTTTGTTATGATATAATAACAATTTATTTGTAAACATAAAATAAATGATGTAAACCAAAACCAAACAACACCAACGAGTATAAAACAAACTGTTGTAATTTAGCATACAATTTATTTTGCATAAGTGTTGCATAATAATGTGATGTATTCTTTGTTTAGTTTTATGATTTTTTACCAAGGATACTCGGTAAATCGGGGTACTTAAAGTTAGGAATTCAGATAACCAACGTAAGACAAGGAATATTATAGGAAACAGTTTATCACAATTAGTTGTTTTGTTATTCTCGCGCTTTCGACGAAAAGCAGGAATATTGGGATCGTCTCCGGCGTCCATCCGTATGTCCGTCAGTCTTACCCTGTAACTCCTCCTACACGTTGGAAATAAGAAGTTGAAACTTTGGTTCATGGTAGATATATGTGTGAGGAAGTGCACAACACTTCCGGATTTCGATATGACCCTCAGGGGCCGGGCCGGGGTCATGGGGGTTAAATTTGTTTTATTCGTAATCATGAGTGTTACATTTTACAGCAAATTATTTCAGCATATGGTGATCGGGGTGGGGGCATAGGGGTCAAGTCATTTGCGCCGGAATATGCGATGGCGTCTTCGACAACGTAGTCCTAGTATTCCCTATAAGTTTGTACTGCAAAATCATACCGCTACACTTACACCTCGGTCTCGTGCAGTGATCGTTGGCGTGGCGCTGCCTTGCACCCTGTGGCTAGAGCCTAATGCTGGTTAAAATGGTACGATATTCCTAGATGTGGGTTTGAATACTGGTGGCGTCAAAACTTAAAATGCTGAAAATATGCTATCGCTTAGCTTCATGCTTAGCACTCAGCATTTCTGGATAGGGGAAGGATTGGTTGGTTCAGTTTCGATGTTATGTGATTGAGTGAAGTACAATGCCAAAATGTCTGTAGTGTGAAGCTGCATTGAGTTGCGATAAGTGTGCAATGTTACTAGAATACACCGTCTCGATATGACATACGTGAATTGAAAAGTTCATCAAAACGTAATACACTAAACAGACAATATCGTACAGGTAACTTTTTAATATAACTGGGTTATGGGGTCCTATCGTAAATCTGTCCGCCAAGAAAAGTTGTTGACAAACAATTTCATATAGAAAGATCAATTTGCATTTTGGATTTTTTATGAGTTGAACAGTAGACCAATAGCAACATAATTGGATCGACAACTTTTACAAATATTCTAGCAAAAAGTGTGTGTGTCGGGGGGTACTTATCTTTCAACTCATGTATAGGTGATATCGCAGACACATTGGCATAATTCTTCAATCGGTCACAATATACTGACACAGAACCAACCAATCCTTCTTTAACCCATTAATTGGTGCATTAAGCCTGTAGCAAGAAGATGCCTTATTTCAAAGTTTCGGGATGTGGCACTACTAGAACTCGAATCTGAACTCGCCCACTCCGGTGTACCGACAAGAGACGAACACGTTAACCTTTCGGCCACCGCCGCGGTGTGTGTGTGTGTGTATGTGTGTGTGATATTCAACCAAACTCATCTCAACAGCAATGAGTTAAACTAAAAAAATATGCATTTTATGAGTTTTGATTTATTATTGTGTAAAATAAAACATTATAAGCTTTTGACATTTATCCAGTTTCTGTTCAACTGTGCACCATATTATTATGCGCGCCTGTGTTGTGACAGGTTGGATTAATGTTTTTGTGATTTAAGTTGAAATATAGTCATGCAATTGGTATTGTAGGCCAGCTCAAGACTTGTATGGTTAAGACCAATTCACTTCTAAGTAGAGATCTCAGTAAGACAAAAACTTTTTTGGCGACGGCTTCCTTAATTATTTTATTCAGGAGACTGTGTTAGAACTAAAATGAAGGGACTTATGTAACTTATTTAATATTGTTTTGCAAAAGCTTCGCTGTCTTTTATGAAACGGACATTAGCACAAACCATACTAAATACATTTGAATATATTCACGGTATTTTGTTTTGTAGCTTTTGCGACTGAAACCAACGTTGGCTTATCTTTTTCAATCATCACGCAGACTGACAGTGAGTAAGTTGCTACACTTACTCACTCCAAATTTTCACGAGGTTGGATCTAATAGGAGAATATTTGAGGAGGAAACATACAGTCTTTTTGTCAAGTACATTCGGCAGGTAGCAGGTAATTAGTTTGTTTTTACTTAAAATCATATACAACATTCCGATAAAAATTCACAATATTTACAAATGCATTACTAGTGATCATTTTCGATATAAGATAATAAAACTGCAACAAAAAAACCACTCGATATACCTCCCTGTTGGTATGGCGGTTTGCGTGCCTTTATGACCTTGAGAGCTATGCTAGCGGAGCTTATGCTTCTGGTAGGGTCACCCAAGTCAGACAGGTTGAAGGTTAGAGACCAGCCAAAGATCGACACGTCCTTCGGAGGGGAAGATAAGCGGCTAAGCGGGGAACCCATGCACATAGATTCTTAATCCCCTGACATGCAAAGTTTGAGAAGAGTGGGAGATTCCGTCGTTTCATGGGTTCATCCTTCTTTCTGAACTATCTCTGTGGCTTTGTTTTTCCCGTTCGTGTCGCCGCTTCTCTTCCTGTCCTGTAGTTTTTTCTCCTTAAGTTTGTTTTTCGTCACTATATCGGTGAAATACTATGGACGTGATGTTAAACCCTAATTAAACTAACACACATTCGATGAACATTTAATTATCTATATTTGCAGCGGGTAGGCGGACACCCTTGGACATGGAAGCGATTCTTCAGTTTGTAACAGGTACCAGAGAAGAACCTGTCCTTGGATTCACACTGAAACCAGAGGTCAGTTTCTCCGAGCTTCCGGGAAATCTCCCAACTGCCTCAACATGTGTAAACAAACTAGTACTACCTACCAACACGAAACTTGGAGAGGAAGACTTTTTTGATGTACTCGATTTAGCATTTAGTAACACTTATTTTGGGCTGCAATGAGACTCTTTTCCTTTCATTTCACAAATGTTGATACATGTTGCATGTGTCTTGTATTTGCAGTGTTTAAAGCCCTTTTTGTGTCAGTTTGAAACATAGCATTGATTGTTTAAACTGAAAATAATAAGCATTCCATCTGTTCATTGTTGATACAAGATGAAAACGACAATTTACTTTCAATATATTGTTTGAACGTCTTTGAAAGTTGTACTATTGTAAATAGAGTAGCACAGCCACTTCTACATATTTACAAAGGAACAAAGAAAATAATATATTCAAGCAATGACGTGCGGGTCATTGCTATGCTAGGCGACGTCGGCCAAAAGCTTGGTGAGTTCGATCCCGGCTCGGTACCGGAATTTGACTTTAAGATATTATTTACTTTGTTCATTTGTAAATGAGTAGAAGTGGCTGTGTCATTCTATTAACAACAGTAGACCTTTCAACGACGTTCATATTGTATTAACATAACCGGAACTCACAGCCAAGTATACTATGACCCGTAAGTTTATTTACACCATTTGCACAACCTTATATGGGGTGTTGCTGCGGTAGTCGTGTGGTTAAACGTGTGGGTCATTGCTATGCTAGGCGACGTCGGCCGAAGGCTTTGTGAGTTCGATCCCAGCTCGGTACCGGACTTTGATTTCAATATATTGGATATAAAAAAACAAACCTCTGCATTCTTATAGTAAATTTCTTAGAGTTAAGATTACAGCAAGATTACTTCACTTCCGAAAGCGATGGTTAATTTGGCCTTTAGAACATAAAGAAAGTAATCGCTTCGAATGAACGAAATGTGGATGGAGTTTCATTAGAACATGTTACGTTGTGACGTTTAATTTTTAGAATAACGAGTATCAAGACGAGCCTTAAAGGACTATATTGTGTTTCATTTTAATGAGGCATTTACTCATATCATATGATTGGCTGTTGAACAGAAAAAGTCGCTGTTGATCCGTGCCTTTAATTTAAATTGTGGAATTTCACACGATATTCACGAGATTTTCATGTTATGTTGTCACTTATGTATCTTATTGCATAATAAGGCATTGCGTTTATAATACAAAATGTAATAAAATCATCTTCTCATACGATGTCAGTGCTCTTTATGCAACGTTATTTGACATTTAAATGCGGCGTTGGCATCAATCGGTATTGCAACGTGTATATAGGACGGTGAGGTGGACAATGACTGTGTCATGGGCATGAAGCCTCCAGGTGATAAGTTGATTAAACTCATAAGTTGATATATAAGAAATGACTTTTTAACGTTTTTCTGTTTCCAGAAATGAGCGTTGATATAATATCATTTATTTAATGTTGATTTTAAGTTAGTGCTCTATTGCTTGACAATGACATTACATTGCAAATACAAATATTATTTTTATCGTTTTCTCTCGTGTTTGTATGAAGTTATTCAAATTCTTATTTCTAATATGTGTCGGAAAAAAACCCTGTTTGCGGCCTGTTAAGCTTATGACCTTGATTAGTGAAAATAGTATAACTTATTAGTAAAAAATAAATACTTGTGGACAATACCTTAACTATTTTTAATTCAAATCTCTCACAAATGTATCTAATAGAAATGCAAACAATATTGTTTAAAATTCATAAAAATATACTATTACATAATTAATGTGTAAGAAACAGAAAGATTTTTCATAACTTTACTTGTCCATGTATTGGAATGTTCAATGATATATAGAAACACAAGAAAGAGTAACACCTTTCTGTTATGAGCTTTTGCATGCAGTTTTTTTTCGTTTTAATGCTTTATCATTTTTAACATACATATACTGTGTACTACTGTATCAAACATTATACGCTTTTTTCAAACATTTCTTTGTTCTTGTTTTTATTCATAATACATGATGTACGCTGATTAATTAAATCTATTGACCCGTATTATCATTGTTCGTTATTAATGTAATGTAGATCAGAAGGCGTCATTAGTTTTTAAAGTCCAGTGTAAGTCTCTTTTAATTTGAAATACTGGTGTAACGCGTCCTGCCAATTACGCGCAGTATCCCATTGCATCATGGCAAATTGGTTCTCCGCCCACAAGTCGAATTCTTCTGATCCACTCCTAGATGGTACTAAGCACCTTGAAAATGCAAATTCTATGTCTTCCTGTTCTACAATTTGAAGACAATCCATGTCACCTGTAAACAAATGTTAAAAACAGTACTGGTTTAGTGGTTTATTATCAATTTTTGTGGTTTAGTTTCTATTATCAGTTTTAGAAGGCGGTCAGTGTTTAAACTCTTCAACTTTTTCACCAAACAATTTATATACTGCAAGTTATATCTTGACAAAAAACTGAGTATCACACGAACACACACGCGTGTGCGAAAAAAAATAATGCTTAATTACCCTTTTGTTCAGGAACTTCATAAAGAACATTTGGACGTCCATTTGGACAGTCAGCTTTCTTGCTTAATGAGATATAGTGATTGTTCCATCGTTCCACCAGAAGATCTAACTCTTGTTGTAAGACAGGTATGAAGCAGTACCTTGCACATCGCCTTAATTAAAAAAAAACAACAAAGTTGTATCCCATAACATGTAAAAGGAAAAGTGCCGTGCGTTTGTCAGTCTTTCACCTCGTTTCCGAGTTATAATTTGAGAAAGCATAATGGTAGGAGGGTGAAACTTGGACCATACGTTGCCCTAGGAAATACAAAGCAAGAGACTAATGGCCACGTACTTCCCAAGAGAAAGTTTATTTTTATTAAGTATAAAGTGCATACAACAGTTGCTGGTAAAGTTTTTTTTTCTCCATTTGGACTAGGCAGCAATATAATTCATCGGTTAGAAGTGGTAATTGTAAAAGGCTACTGGTACAATGTACATCTACTGGACCTCGAAATTGTCCCCAGTACCATATTTTCCAAAGTATCAACAAAATAGAACCTATAACAAAAGTAACAGCCTAAAATATCACGGCAATTCAAGGTTCACAGTAGTCATATTGGATGCATGTTGTTATGGCGTGTTGTACACATATGTCAATGACATGTCAATATATCAACCACTGATTGTCTTTGAAATGTCATTTTCAACACGTGTGATGTCAACATTTTTGCGTAGTTTTAGTTGTTTCATATTAATACTGTCATTCATGTGTCATTAATATGTGGCACTGACCACACATGTCAATGTTATTGAAGTATCATTGAAATTTCAACAATTTTGATGCAATTGGTGTGGGACATCATTAAAAATGTTTGTCAGAATTCACAAGTCGTTGACCGTCATAGTATAGGCATGTGTAATTAGTTTGTATATGCCATTGTCACGTGTCAACAGTATGTATATGTCATTTACACGTGTCATCAGCATATTTATGTCATTGACACGTGTCATAAGTATGTATATGTCATTTACATATGGCAACATGACAGTGTCGTGGAGACACGTCATCAATGTGTCAATTTCATTGACACGTGTCATCAATATGTCATTGTTATTTATAGTTTGATTAATCAATTTCTGTCTTGGGTGGCCTGAAAAAACCTGTTAATATCAACTATACTCGTTTTCTTTCAGCTTCTCTGGCTCTAAAAATAGCGATTCTAAATAAATGCATGCAATACTATGCTCATACGTACTTTAAAATGTTGAAAAGTTTCTAATGCTTCAAATATGTTTCGGGGTTTTCACTGCGTGACCTAGTTTAAACTAGTGAAGAATAGTAAACAATCTACCGTCTGGCTGTCGTTTGTAATAAGTGAAAATGGCGGCGTAAACAATGATCTTCAATGACCAGGGAAAAATCAGTAACCTGAAGCGAAAGTTTAATTCGGAATTCCTCTTGACTATACTTAACTTTACTACAGTGCACAATAGACCCGGATTATGCAAATGTATGTCACGCGCACTTATATTTAATGTGTGCTCCCTAGACAACTGGTTCAACTGCACAGCTGTAACTTTTGAATAGGAATTTTCGTAGACTGATCTCCGACCCTGAGCTTTGGAACTAGTGACGTGAATACGTTTTGTGAAATATTATTTGGTTTCATGTTTCACTTTTGACTTAGAAATAATATAAGTTAGAAGATTTATTGCGTATTTAGAAAAATATTTCATTTTTGAAGTGAGTAATCTTAAAGATGTTGAGTATATACGCTAATTGTTGATCGAAATATAGTTGAAATGATGCATGTACAGAAATAAAGAACAGATCTATCAGGTTAGATTAGTCAAAAGGTTTAAATCTTCGATCTCTTTTTTGTCTTATCAACCATTACATTGCTGCAACAGAAAGACACGTAACGGAACACTGTCACAACACACACACACACACACACACACACACACACACACACACAAATACTTACTATGTTTTGTAAAGCAGAACAAAAACTGTAAAAAGATTGACTGTCTAAATACTTCAGAGTGCATTTAATGATAACATTTTAATAACGACAGGTTGCAGCCGTGCATCAAATTACCACCCTATAGTAGACGATAACTATCTTATGCTTTGTGTATTAGCAGCCAGTGCAGTCCTGTACGTGTGCGCTGCACACACAACCGAGGAGTCGTGTGCTGTACACACATAATTTACCGTAAAACACGGTCAATTTTCAATCAAATTGTGTTAAGTACTAACTAACTAATTGACTTTTATCACCAAAAACGAAGGATCTGGCATTACTCAGTTTCCATTTTATCACACAAAAGATAAAATCGTGATTACAAAGCCTTTGAATAGATATATACCGAGTAAACGCATTAATTACTTACATGTCAATTTCATTTCCTTTACGAATGCCACCAAATGATTCTAAATCTTTAAAAAATGTTATCCACCATTCACTTGTTTGTCGTCTGAACATGCTCCACCAAGCTTCTATTCTCTTATTAAAGATAAGTAAATTATTGTTCATACATTGTCAAATACTAGATATAACTTAGCTACACATCACAAATAAAAAAGTTCTGTGTTTTGAATACATATACTATACACAATAGGCAAATAAACGTACGGTACTACGTGTCATTTTACTCCAAATCATAACTCTGTTACGTAACAATACCGGTCGCCTAGCTCATTTATTCATACCTGATTAAGTTTTGATATCACTACGCGAAAGCTATTTATTCCTGAGAAATAGTCGTTGGAATGATGCCTCAAAACACACTGAAGGGCTCCACAAATGCAATTTTCAGTACCCGGATCAGCTTGTAATATCATTGGACAACCTTGAAAAATAACCAAAGTACTGTTAGTTGGAAATTATGGTATGGGTTAATGCACTGTTTTATTCATTAAAATGAAATAAACAAAATTGTTGCATTGAGTGAAGACAAATATGTTGATCTCAACGTGGGAAAAAAAGAATTATGAATTATGAATTAACTTATTCTAATGGTTATAACCATAAAATGACTACAGTGTATACATCTATAAGGAACCATAAACAAATATATGATTGGTCGATTTTATGGGATGAAGAACACTCTATACAAAGAACGATCTACCTTTCATATCGCTGACACATTTGGCGAAATGGTGAGCGACTACTGCTGGATCGTTGTTTGTAGAATCGACTGACAGCCACATGATTTTTCTAGAATACCTTTAAAATAAGAATGTTACATTTAAATTAATATTTGTAGTTGTTTTCACGCCGATACTCGTGTTTGCTTCTGTACTGATCCTCGAGTGTGTGTGTGTGTGTGTGTGTGTGTGTGTGTGTGTGTGTTCAAAACATACCAAATTGCATCAGAAATAAAGCATTTTCCAGGAACAGTTAATGCAACAGCGTTACATATACAAGGATTATATATGAAACCTTGATGTTTTAAGTCGCATCTTCAACTTGACATACACAAAATTCATTTTGAAAAAGTGACGGATAGGAATGTTCAAACGCTCCTCAAATATAAAATGAAACAATTCAACTAATCAAAAAAATTAACATACCCATCAATACAGCCATGTATGGGAAATCCGAAAGGTTTTAATTTGTCATATCTGTAAATAGAAAAATATATAATATACACAACACTATAAAATACTAAGCTTATTACGTTATAAAGTTTCAATTCAAGCGTTAATCATACATTTTCAGCGATTATTTTTTTTACACAATACTTATAATGCTATATGGTAAACACGAACTACATTCAGATGATTATATTATGTGCATTATTTCCATTATTATGTCTGATAAAAACATCATACCCATCAATATGCCAAACAAAGTTTGGACCAGAAGAACGATATACTTTGCGTTGAATCCTTCTTCTACGCCGATTTTGAACACCAATCGGATCAAGATCTCTCATAAGCTGCATTACTGTGTCTCTATATCAAAATTTAGTTAAATAATTATGCCCCTAACTTTCTCAGATATACTCAAACCACATTTTTTTTCTTTTGGGTGTTTTAAAAATAACTTTAGACCAAATTTAATTATCAACAAGAAACAAAACAAAGATTGTCTTAATATATCATAAAAAAAGCTCTGGCTGACCAATGTATATAAAGTAGTAAATGCGTGTGTGACAAACAAAGACGATAGTTAAAACAGACAAGTTAATGGACTTTGTAATGCGCAATGAAAACACAGAGAGGAACACACTCACATAAGAACAAATATTAACCGAAAAGGAAATATTAGGAACTTGTATTTGAATAAAAAAGTAGCAAAACCAAGTGATTTACAAGTGTTGATTGCTGCTGCGTTTGCGTGTCAATGCGGCAGATGACAACGACATGTATTTAAACACAATTATGTTTCATTGTTATTACATTTTTAAAAATTGTATTAACTGTACTCACCTTCTCACGTGTATTCCGTTTTGCCTTAATACATCGGTCATAAGCCTATAACCAATTGTATGTGGTAGGTCGGGAGACAGCAACTAAAACATTCACATTTTGAAACATACACATTTTGAATACAAAATCGACATTTAAGTTCGAACAGTAATATGAAAGAATATCTAAAGCAGTTATATATACTAACCCAAATTCTAATGAGTATTTTCTTTTGGTGTAAAAATGCTTTATGTTGTGAGATAAACGTTCATCGGTATGAATGTCTTAAAGGTCGTACCGAAACAACAAGAAGTAACAGCACTCTTGTCTTTGTTCTTTTAAAGGAACATGTGCATTTTAGATAATGCTTTTAATAGATTCCTTAGCATGTTTGGTCTTGTTTAGAAAAACCCACTGAGTAATAAACTAACCATCTGAAATATAATGAATTGTACCATAGTAACAAAAAAAAAAATGATTGGAAATGGGAAGGAAAGAAATTTCACCAATTAAATTTTGGAGTTAATTTAGTCAAACATCTTGGTATATGGATCCTGTATTCAAGTAGAAGCGGGAATCGTAATTTGTAATTCTTTAAGTTTGATGGAAATTCTTGGTGTTGTCCGATTTGTAATATATATAAATGAAAAGCACCACCAACAGCAGGTTGTAAGATGACCTTACTGCGTTACCTTTATGTGATCGAGCAAAATATATAAATAAGATTTCTGCAGTGTGATATTTCAGTAAGACAGCCCTGTTAAGTCACTAAAATTGCGCTATGTTACATGCAGACATCGTCTACATATGTCCTATGTGTAAAGGCATGGGGCGTAACTAGATTCCAATAAATAAAATATTCCAAATGACAGTTTTAGGTATGAAGAACTGTCAGAATAAATATTAACTTATGTTTATTTACAGTATTACATAATAATATGTCTATTATGTTTAAGTAATATGAACATTGCCATGCAGATATGATGTTTTTACCATTTAAGTATTTTTC